>BGPR01020374.1:0-14337 GCA_013235015.1 Araneus ventricosus | reverse complement strand
CCCCCCCTGGCACGAGAGCGAATGCGATATCTCTGATCTGGCAGCCTCGGCGCCTTTGTATCAAAGTTCTATTGAAAAAATTTGTATTAAATGTTCCAGAGATAATTCATATATTTATTGAAAAATATAACGGATGCATGGCCGTGTAAAGAAGCGTAGAAATTAAGGATCAGTTAAAACGAATCATCGAAGGGAATTCGTACCAACTGATACGCTATCGATTTAGTGTTTATCTTTCGGACGTTTCGAAACAAAGAATGGCGGGCGAATTACGCGCCAATTCTTAAAAATAGCGATAATAGTTTTTTTGATGCATCCAAATGTGATAAAGATTATGAAAGCTAATCTTGATAAATATGAGCACAGTAATTATGAGGATTCGATATTCCTCTATCTCTTTCTTGCGAAATGTTTATCGTCCTCCCCTGATAAGATGCATAATCTTAAGTATTCCTGATAGTGGCCACTTGGTATTCTGTGGTAGAGAGTTTAGTTACTTCAACAGGCGCAAGTTGTTTGCCTCTCGTTTCAAGCTCCATTTGCAACGAAACTTATTAAAAATGCCTACAGTTAGTAGCAATATTCTTAGCGGAAAAGAAGTTTCTTTGTAAGTTACAGAAGACTGAAATTTTAATTATTTATTTTTACTTTCTTTGAATACCGGCTGAAAAAGTTGCATGCCTATATTTTGTGATTAGTCATAACATTTTCAGCCATTTAATTCTGCAGATATTTTTTCAGCTCGGTGTGATAGTGTAAATCTCAATTTTTTTTCATTGATATTCATGGTTTTCTCAGCAATATAATGATGGCTTGGAAGAGTTAGTAGGAGTGATTTTTTATAGTAAAATGATGCCATTTAAATGTCCTACGCTAAGCTATTTTCCACCAATTAATTGGATTAATAATTTTTTTTATAATTAACTAAATATCCTGCCATTGTACATTGATGTTTCAATAATATTAAATTATTTTGTGGTCATGTGAGTTTCACCTTTCCTTGGAATTTTTTTATTATAACTATACAAAACATTATTCAAATACCTATTTATAGAATAAATATTCAAAAAAATATTTTTGATTATCATTGAATATATCATAATGCATTTTACTATTATGTATTTATTTAATTTTAAAATTGCTATCAAAATTAAAGATAAAGTAATCTAATTAATAAATGAAAATTTTAATTAATTTTCAAAAACTGTAGCTGGATACTTTCATATGAGACATATATATTGAGACATTACATATATATTTATAATTTTGTGGAGTTACAGCATTAAAAACTATTTATTCAAGCTTCTATACATGTGTTGTTAAACCATTTTAGTTTATTTACTTAATAGAACTCTACTTTCTCTTGGCCTGATGGGCCATTTTTGCATCCATATTTTGAGTTTTTGATGGGAATTCAGTAACTTTGTTGTTTGAAAAATTGCTAATTAAAAATTTTTATTTCAAAATTGATTTCACCTCATTTTTTAATGCAATTTAAATGTTAAAACAGTTGCCTTTAGGAATGTAGATTAGATGGTTAGGAATGTATGGTTAGATTTTATTCTTTTTTTAGAGATATACAGAAACAGCTCCAAGAAGAAGTGAAACTTCTGAAAGAGGAACACCCAAATTTTGAACCAGTTTTAGCAATTGTTCAGGTAAATAATATTTTTATTCGGTTGAAATCTAGAAGTTGGTACACAGTCTTAAAATGGTGCCTAGTCGCCAAAGTTAATGCAAGCATTACTATCATTGGCTTTGGCGACTTAGCTCCAATGAAGTGCAACGATCAACGTCTTGTTTTGGCGTTTTAAGGGTGTGTACCAACTTCTAGATTTCAACCTTTTATTCTTTCTCAATGGATTTTGTTTTAAATTTGATTATCAAATTAGCATTCTGTTGGGCGGAAAATTTGAAGTCGCCATAATAAAATGGGAGCAACGTGTATAAAATTTGTTGTTCCTGAAAGAGCATTAACTTGTGTTGGACTATTTTCTCTTGCATCTGTGACATAGCTACCAGAGGGCTAGAGTGTAGAGATGCTCCAGGCTCCAGTTTTAAGGGATGCCAAGGAGTCAAAACATTACTGCGTGTCCAGGAGCAGAATTATAATCCAGTGTTCTGCAACATGACCTCAAACAGTTGGAAATGTTCCGCAGGCAGTTTGTCCAAATTTGGAAAATCACAGTAAAATGCAAAATAGATATAAAAATACTAATTAACCAGTAGAATCTTTATTACTCATTAATTACAAAACAGTATATAAAAATTAATTATTTAAAAACAAGGCATACATTCAGAATTTGCAATTCTGTAAATGACTTTTGAAGTCGGATACTGCAACATTAATGGGAAGTACTGCTCACAAAATGTTTATGAAAATTTGGCCCGTAAATTGCGACAGTGGCCGCTTTTAACAACTTTCTGACAGATTTATGGCCAGGTAGTGTACCATTAGAATAAATAAACATTCTTTCGTCAGTTGTTCCAACTGCTGCGTCATCCTCACGATTCACAAATTGCTTCCGACATGGGAACAGAAATATTAAAAACTATAAATTTCATTAATCTGGGGATCTCTGATTCAAGCTCATTAATGACTTTTTTTTTTTTTAAGGATGAAATGTTCTCCAAAGACTGTGTTTGTTCTGCAACGTACATCGCTCTTTTAAGCACTTTCTGATTCCAGGACTGCTTCTATGCCATTTTTTAAGTTAAATATAATGAGGGGGCATAAAAGTAATATGTCCCAGAGGTCATTTACGCTTGCCAACGAAATGACGACGGGAGTAAAAAAATCATATTATTCCCTGGGTGCCACTTACCCTCTATATGCCACTGGCCATGTTGACAGAATGTTAATGCATTTGTGTAACTTTTTAAAATCAAATACAATTGAGGGGTTGGAAAATATCATGTCCCGAACACCGTTTACACAGGCTAAACAACTGGTGATAATATGACCCAGGGGGGGGCAAAAACTCATATTATGACCTGAGCTGCACTTGTCCTTGTTATGTCACCGTCTTACATGGGAAATTTCTGAATTTTACATTGTTCTTATTTTTCAGAATTTGTCATTCAAATCCTGTTATTAGCATTCTCAATTTAAAATGGAAAGCAAACACGCATCTCGAAGATCACATAATCAGCCATCAGAAAAAAATTAATACAAAAAGGAAGAAAACGGCAATTAAAGAACCCAAAAATCATAATTAAAAAACTAAGAGAATTTTTTAACCTCAGCTTTAAAAATGAAGAGTATCTTGAATCGTATTTTCACATACAAATTTGAGTGCACATTATGTATTGTGATTTTTTAAAAAGTTCAAAGAATGAGTGTCAGTTATATAATAGTAAGGTACAGTAAAAATGGCTTGACTGTATTTAAAACAAAATCAATTTTGCAATATTTATTTCAAACAAAAGCCAAAAATTATTAAAATAAAATTTAAAAATTATAAAAAGTTTACAGTAAGTATAACTAAATACCTAATTGTTATTCTTTAAATATTTTAAATTCAAAAATTGACTTCTAATTTTTGTAGGTGGATATTCATTCATAAACATTAAAGAAAATAATATTGAGTAAAGGAAGTAAAATATAATCAGACATGATACATTTCCGCGGAAACGCAGATTTCCGCTTTTTCGGCATCAGATTTTATCATTCTTATTTTTTGTTATATAATAATTCTACAATATTTTTAATATCTTAAGCACTTTTTGTATAAATTTATTTATTTTATTGTTAGATTCATTATACGTATTTTACTATTCGGTATTTATGTTTGGCACGATTGATTATTTATGAAGTTCAGCTTTTTTTGTTCCAAGCCTGTGTCACATCTGTATAACATTATGGTATGGTAGGTATATAATAACACTAATATATTATGGTGCAAATTAAGTGACAAGATAAAAATTTTCCCAATATTAAAGATTAAATAAATCGGCAAATTCCAGAAATTTATAGAATATACAGTAAAACCTCCCTACAGCTGCCACCCTCGCTTGAAAGGAAAACGAGATACCCTAAAGGGCTTCATGTGCAAAACACATATTTAAACAAGTCCCCCTCTCCCTTTTTTCCCTAACAAAACAAATTTTAAGAATCATCTAAAGAAGAAAGCGTTTTATTCAAAAGGTTTAAAAAAAAAAAAATAGATGCAATTTGTGTTTGCTTGTGCCTTGCACATTTTTCAGAGGCAACTCTCATTATTTTTTTTTCCTTTCTTCACCCGTTTAAATTAGAAAAATAAATCTAATTGTTTCGTCTGTAGTTGTTGAGGAATAGGCAATAACATAATCTATTTTTTCTAAAGTCTGTTGAGCTGTAAGTTTCCTTTGTTGATGATAGCAACCCATATCAGCAGCTTTTTTGTCAGAGTATGAATCAGTGCCTGAAAGGCACAAATGAATTCTTGAATGCTCAACTCCTGTAGAGACAAAAGTTCACATTGGGAAAGAAATGTTTAATTTAGATCTGATTTCCAGTAATGTTATTGAATGTATGAATTTGTTGTTCTTTCCTACCTTTTCTCTTTTCTCTTAATGAAAGGTCCAAGGTTAGACAAGGAATGTATTTCATCGAAATTGAACATGCAATAACCTGGGCAGTCAGAAGAGCTTGAATGCCATTCCTAGAGGTTATTTTAATGTTGTGTCTATAGGCCAAAAATTCTGTGTTAAACAAAAGCATGCTTTAGTCACCTAGTTTGCATCTCCTTACTTGGTGTTGTGTTGAAAAATACTATGGTCAGAAAAACTTTCATATACCCTTCATCTTTCAGATTCTTCAACATTTATATGCAAAAATAGTTAAGAAAATCATCTTGAATTACAACATTTTAATAAATAAATATTCCTTAATAACTATTTTCGTACAGAATTTCCTCTGATTTATCATGACTTTAACTGCAAATTTAAATTTTCTGCCTCTCTGAGCGGCCACCCCTCCGTTCCGAGAAAAATTGTCCGCTCTGAAGGGTTTTCGTTACAATTACAAGATAATTGCTATAATACATAATATAACTCTTAATTTAGAGGCCACATTTTATTTTAGACATTTATTATTATTATCATCCATATAAGAATGGAAAGGATACCCAAGATACTTAAAAGATAAAAAACCACTTGGATACACTTAATTCCTACTTTAACTTAAATACAAATTAAAATATCAAACATTCTCTAATCCACTGCATTTTTCCAGTGGCTTTTCAGAATAAGGGGTTAATGTTTCATTTTTATATTAATTTTCTGATTTTGAGGTTGTGGCTGAATTTTTTCAATGGAAGTGGGATCATGAAAATTATTCCCTTCAAAAAGGTGATCACAAGTAGGACAAATATGAAGAAACCCTGCAATAAAATTATAATATACAGTGAAACCTCTCTGAGCGGCCACCCCTCCGTTCCGAGAAAAATTGGCCGCTCTGAAGGGTTTTCGTTACAATTACAAGATAATTGCTATAATACATAATATAAACAAGTCTGACACATATTTCTTATTTAAAATGAAGTTTCAGACTTATCTAAAGAGAAAATAGTACTTTATTTAATATTTTTTTACATTTTTTGAAAAAAGGATACAATTTGTGATTTTTTACCCTTCTCGGGAAAAAAACCATTTTTTCAAGATCGTTTTTCAGTTTAAAAAGTGCATCTCTAGCCGATGCGTTTATTAAATGGGATGGGCGAACCCACCCGGCGGCCGTTCAGAGGGGTTATTTTAAACATAGTTCATGAAAGCTTCAAGGAATAACTTATAAATTTCTTCCTAATTAAAATATATATACAAATATTAGCTTCAATTTCTGAGTGAAATATGTCTGACATAAAATTTTGGTTAAAGTTAAGTTTAGGGTACTTAGCCGTTTCTCCACACTTTGCATCACCAACTTTTTGATGCCAAGAGGAAGAATGTTTAGAGATGTGTTTACATTTGTTTTGGTTGCACAGTGACATTCAAATTAGTGTCTGGCGCTCATATCATTAAATTTGAGGTCTGCACTTCGAAGCTTTGTTTTGATTGGTCATCTATATGTTGATTTAAATTTTATTGGACGATTTAATAAATTTGCATAATATTTCGTTTGGAGTTGTAACGGTTTTAATTTTGGCAGTTTACAGAAATTTTTAAAAGAAGGTAGATTCCTAACATTTAAGGAAGAAGCGAAGCTGCTAGTTTCCGACTTTGCTGAAAATGAAGCCGCTGATGTTTTTTTTTTTTTTTTTAATTTAAAAAAAAATTTCCCTGTTCGCGGACTCAAGAGAACAGCAAAATGTTCACTGCTGACCCAAAACAAATGTCCTCACATTGCCAAACCATCTTGCCCTTGCCTACAAAAAGTTTTTGATGCAAAGCGTAGAGGAATGGCTCCGTACCCTAAACTTGATTTTTACCAAAATCTTGCGTTGTTGCTGTTTTGGAACTAAAATCCTTTAATACCAAAGCAATTATATCCTGTAATAATTTTTAGTAGTATTGCATATTTATTAAAATAGCCATAAAAAGAACTACTCGGAAGTGCCTATAGGGTCTTAGCATGAGGCAAATCTTCCTAGAGCGAATGCGATTTTCTGCTCTCTGAAACCTGCTTTCAGTGGCTAAAATGAAAAACGAGGATTTCAGTGCCATTTTTGAAAAACTCCAAGTTGCACACTGACAGATTATAAAATTGCTGTCCACAGCTCATTTGCTCAAGGTCTTAGAGGATAAAGAATGTTTGCTCTTATTCTAAGAATCTTTATGAAGTTGTCCATCATTTTTAGTAATACCTAGAATTATTTAGACTTTTTTTTTTGAAGTGAAGACTTCTGTCTCATTGTGTTGATAAAATTTTATTTCCTTTTATCAGGTTGGTGCTAGAGAGGATTCTAATGTTTATATACGAATGAAGAAGAAAGTTGCTGCTGAAGTTGGTGTTGCTACTAAACATGTTCAGCTACCTAGGACCTTGAGTGAAAGCGAGGTTTGTATATGCATTACTTTTATTTTCATGAATTGTAATAATTGATTTTATATGGTATAAAAAATATTAAATATATTAGTTTTATGAAGCTTTTGTGGCAACATTTATTCTATTTTTAATAAACATTATCTAAGTGTTCAGGTGATTTTTGGTTTAAATATGGAAAAGTGAGCTTTCATGCATTGTACTAGTTTTGAGGAAAGATAGAGGTTTGAAGGGAAGTGCAGTGATAAGTGCCTTTTGGGGGTGAGGATAATTACCCTATTATAAGACTTCTGTTCCACTATCTAATACAGAATACCTTGAGAACCAGTAGAGGTCTCTTTAGCATTCACAAAGAAGAAATTCTATGTTAAAAACACATGCCATTATGAAAAGCAATGCACTGATATATTTTTTAATCTGAATTACTTGAAGTAAATGGACATATAAAGTGTTGGAAGGCCCGTTTCTTGTTTTCCAAGACTATCGGAGGGCAACAGTAGTAAAGTCTTGGCTTTGGGGACAGAGGGTTCCAGGTTCAAAACCCGAGTCCATTGAAGATCCACAGTGTGTGGGGGCCTGTTGCACTTTAAATCGTAAGTAGTGGTTGCACATCCTCCCACTGGTGTTGTATGAAAGCTGGGAGAGGGGGTGCCAGCTCGGGTATCGTCCTTGTCATCTCATCATTGTTTAAAATTATGAGGTCTGCCTCTCCCCCAATCCCTTGTGTTGCTTCAAAAGAGGATGTAAATATAATTAAACTAAGCTGATGAATACTACCAGCAATAATGACAGGTAAAGTTATATTCCAGGGGTGGGGAACCTTTTTGCATTAAAAGGCCTCATTAAATTTTGGCAATTGTGCAAAAGGCCACACAAGTAGAATCTTAAAGGTTATTGTTCTGTAATTATTAATATGTTACAAAAAAGTATATTATTTCAATGCAAATTGTAAACAACTGCTAAGGCCTCATAAGACACTAAAAAAAGGCGCATGCGGCCGAAACGCCGCAGGTTCCTGACCCTTGTATATTCTTTACCAACCACAAGTATAAACAACAGCAACTAGAATTAGAAGTTGATTTTGCATTATCAGGATTTTTTTTGTGCGTGTGAGGGTCATGTTTCTTGACAGGATAAAAGGTTAAGTTTGGTTTAGTTTAGTTATATTAACGTCCCGTTTTGAAGCAACACGAGGGCTATTTTGGGACAGACCTCGTAATTTTGAACCTCAGTCAGATGACGAGGACGACACCTGAGCTGGCACCCCCTCTCCAAACTTCCACGCCACACCAACGGGAGGACGTTTGACCACTACGTATGATTTAACGTGCAACAGGCCCCATACATGGCGGATCTTCAGTGGAATCGGGTTTCGAACCTGGAACCCTCCGGCCCCAAAGCCGAGACCTTACCACTAGGCCACCGCGGCCTCAAAAGGTTAAGTACTACCATTCATAATGAAAAATCTAAGATTTTTTTTTTTTTAAAGGAATGAAATCGAAAATTTAAAACGTCAAATATTCTTGTTATAATATTATCCAAAGTCTATTTATTAAAGCTTACAATTGATAATATTCTTAACACATTAACTGCCAGTCATGTGGAGCCATGTTGATAGTTATTGCCATGGCATAGAAGTAGATTGTACCCATATGCCCTCTAATTTATTATAAAAAAACTAGAAAATCACAAGTCGTGGTATGATGGGTGCAAATTGCCTCTTCATTTGAGAGATTTCTCGTCAAATTTAACGTGTTTAAATAGATATATATGCGAGAGAAATGTTTGACATTGATTGAAAACAAATAAAATAATCAGATGCATCATTGCTTCCAAACTATATCACGCACATCAGATACCACTGACGTGATTTATTACTTTCTATTATAAAACGGAAATCAATTTGAAATATATGATTAATGTAATTTAAAATTTATCAGGAACTATTGATCATAGCGAGATAAATTTTATATCAATCGATAGCAAATTTTATTTCACTACTTTAGAGCTATTAAATTTGAAATTAGAACGACAATTACTTTTTAAAATTACTGAAATTTAGGTGCTCTAACAATGAAATAATGCTGTTTAACGTCTCGCAGTGCTATGGTGCGAATTTTATCGTTGGTGACATCGGAACGTTACTTTGATCAGTGATAGATAGATCTGGGCTATTATATTAGTAATAAACAAGTCATTTTATAAGTTTTTTTTTAAGTGATAAATTCGAAACCATCTATGTTTACAACTAGTTTCTAACCTTCACTCTGTGTCAATACCAGCATACATACCCCAATCTTATGCCAATAGAACTGGAAAATAAATATTCAAATGTAGCTTTTCCTGCCCCAGCATGTGATTGACACCTGAGACATCAGCTTGAATTGATTCCTGGGCTATAATGACACATCATGCCCTGGAGAGGGATCAACAGTCAATGTGTTAATATAATGTGTATGTGCTGAATAAGAAATTTAGATATCAACTTCAATTTTATACAGTATTGTTGATCCTGCATGTTTGAAACAGTTGTCATATAATTCTGCTGGAGTTGCAGTTAATCGCTGAACTATTCAAATGATTAGGAACTTGTGTGTGCATTTAGTATGAATTGTTATGCGAGAAACAGAAACCATAGTTGTTTTAATCTGAATGAAAAGGTGTATATTTGGCTACCTGCTTTCTGTTGCTATTGAATTGGTTAAATTTCAATTTCAAAATTTTTAATATGTAGTCCATGTCCTAATTATGAAAACTAATATACAGGGTGTTGCCGAATTCGACCGACAAATTCAAGGGGGTGATAGTAGGCATCAAGAGGATGAAAAATTAACAGATTGATTACAGAAAAACACAGATTGGCTTTTGCTCTGAGTGGTTTGCAACTGATGAGCAGAAACCAATCTGTTTTCTGGTGCCTTTTTTAGTTTTTCTTGAATATGTCGAAAAACCGTCAGTTTTCACATTACATGTGAAGTAAGAAGTTAAAGAACGTTAAATTCTTTACAATTTCATGCTTTTATTTTTCTTCCAGTTTTAATATTTTTGCAGATAATGGCTCTAGACTAATTTTTGGTTTTCGGTAATTTACTACCCCTGGACCACCAAAATGGTGTGTTACCTATCTGGAAAAAAAAAAAAAAAAATTTTTAAAAATGTACTTTCATTTTTAAAAAATTCATAGTTGAATCATTATTAGTTTTTTTTTAATTAATTTTTGAACATTGTCTAACAATTTTCGTACACCCTGTATTTTTGCGATTTTCGCCGATTAAACGTCGTTTGTGACCCTATCTTCTATGGCAATTTTTCATTCTCTTGATGCCTACTGTCACCCCACTGAATTTGTCGGTTGAATTCGGCAACACCCTGTATATATTTTATACAACTTAGTAATGGTATGTGAAACTATAACTAAGTTGTTACCCTTGCAATTGCTTTCAAACTAATTATAGTCGGGGAATAATCGGTTCCCTTCTAAATAAAATTGAAATAAATGTGGTTTATAAATAAAATGGTATGAAATCACAATTAAATGTGACATTCTTAACTCAACTTGCTTTTTGGAAGTTGGAAAAAATTGTGACGGCTTAAACTTCTAATCTAAATTGTAACTGCTTTAACTTCAGTGAAGAAGAAACTACAGTAGTCGCCTCTTGTAGTCATCACGGATGTAACTATCAGTCAGTTGTATTAATTAAAATAGCATGGAATGGATCTTCCGTATTTAAACACATAGAGAATGCGCCAGTTCTTGTGATCAGCAATTTGCTTGTAGTGATCAGTTTCAATGACATGGCGTGGCAGAAGATGACAACAATGATGGTGAAGGTTGGCCAGAAGAGAAACTAACCATCAGCCCAAGAAACTGCAAGCCCTTCATACTTTAAGAAGTCCAATACACACACTGTGTTGAATCCTTTGATGAGCATTATTCATATGAAAGGTTTTTCCAACGAATGCTTGAAAACTCAAGAAAAGGTTACTCTCAATAACTCTTTTAAGAAAACTTTAAAATTTTAATATGTTTGAATTTTTTTTCAAATCTGTGCATTGCATCAATTTTCTTTTTCTACTTGAAGCAAACGAGTATGTACTAAAAATGTTGTGCGATCTGTTTTTTCTCTGATATTCTTGGCAGGTCCTTGCCTAAGTGGCTCTTAGGCCAAAATATGTCTTTTTTTCCCCCTAAATCATCATCAATGGATTAGCAAGGGTAATTGGTAACCGGGACATGCTGTTTTTTTTTCACCCTTTCATCGTATTTGTCTTTTTTAAAAAGTGACATGACACTTTTCTCCCCAAAACATTCCCTAAGACTGTGTGCCTGGTCGCTACACCTCTGATCCTTGTATACCTATAGATTTGTATTATTTTTATGGCAATTTGGGTGTAGTGATCACTACAAGCAGAATCCAATGTATTTAACTCTTCAGCACACACACCCATTTTTGGCACATTAAGCACACACGCTGGGTCATTTTGACCCCAAATTGTTAGGCACTTACTCCTTATTTTTTTCGCTATTAGTACAAAAATAAAATATGGTCAAAGTATAAGAATATTCTTTTGTACAAATAACTTGTATTTAAGACACAAATGCGATTTTTAATAAGAAAAAGGAAAGTTGAACTTTTATCTTTTTTCTTCCTTTTCCGTATTTTTTTCTTCTCCTCTGCGAACGTTTGCATACTGTCATAGCCATAACGTTAAGTTAATCTGAAACGTTAGCACATGCACAGATCAATTTGACCCCAATGCCCCCAGTTAAAAGTGAGAAACCCCGTTTCACAGGTTTTTGACTCCTTATCTTTTTCTTCCAACTCCCCCAAGAAGGTACAGGAAGTAATAGGTGCAAGTTTTTAGAAATTCCTAGAATTTTTTAACAAAAGAGAAAGGGTGGGTTCAAAAAGACCCCATGCGTATGCTGACGGGTTAAGAAGTGGCAGATGAAATATTGAAATTTTTTGCAATAATAGTGGGGACCAGGAGTAGAGTATGTTTAGTGTAGTTAGAGTAGTGTCCAATTTGAAAACTTTTTGGAAGTTATTTTGGGACAGACTTCATTGTTTTGAACTGTGGTGAAATTGCGCAGATGGCACTCGTTGGCAACTCCTATCCAAATTCCACACTGACAAGGAAGGTGTTTGACCTCAATGTTAATAGCGCCACTTGCACTCACAGTAGATATTTGATGGAATTGAGTCTTATACCTGCAATCCTCTAATTCTTAACCACTTAACTTAATTTTCTTTGCTATCTAATAAGATGCTCCCTTCTGTTTGGAAAGCGGTTGTCGTTTTTATTCATCTCAGAAGGCATATAATACTTAAGATGTTTATGGATTGTAGGTAATTTTTGTGTAAAATTATAAAGATAATTAATGATTAAATTTTAGTTTTAAGACCAAAAATGCGATAATTCGTTGCACGAGTATTCTCGGGCTGGTAAGTTAAGCTGATACTGTTATCAAGTTTCTAGAATTTTTATTATGGAAAAAGAAAGTGTAGTGCTGAAAATGGAACTTAACTAGCCAGTTATTTTACAAGATTAGTTTTGCATTTAAATTTTAAATCCAATGCTTGAAAAATTAGATGCAAGGAAAATAGAAAGTGAGAAAATAAGAGTCGTGGTCAATGATCAGATTTCATTCTGTGTAATCTTGTTAACAGGTCATTTTCAAAATTCAGTGCCATTTGGAAATTGAAGAAGCAAAAATAAAATTTCAATAAATAAGTAATTTTTTTTCATATTATAAAACATACATTGTTTCTGTATATTATTTGAGTATTATTCATACATTTCTTTCTTTTATTTATTTTTAATTGATTTTTTTTTTCCCCCATCAGGCATAATGAAAATTGTCATGTCTGTTAGTGAACATTTTCTTTGAAATTTGTGCACTTAAGTTCAGCACAAAATAATGCAAAGTGATATATTATATAAGTATAGAGTCCTTTTGTCTTATAGTAAAGTCTTTCGCATTTAAAAATAATTGTTCATTTTTTTGTGCATTTTTGTTTGTCATGTCCTGTTACTAAGATTGAATTTTTATAAGTACTTTTTTACCATTAAACAATATAAAACACATTTAGTGCTGAATATCTATCATTATCACACAATCTAGACAAAGATAATTTATATCTAAGTCTAATAGTAGTAATAATATGTTAATTTAAACTTTTTAAAGAAAAATTATGAATGGTAACAGACATGACGAAAATTCAACAGCCAAACTTTGATGTAAACCTTGATAGTATAAAACTAAAATATATTTTTCCTACAGAACATTTTACACTGAAAAATATATATAATTATATGAAATTAAACTATACAGTATAGACGTGGAGACATGCATACACATTTTATTTATTATTTTTTTGCAAGTTACAGTGCTATTCAACATCATACTTAGTCAAATCAATATCAAACATTAACTACTGTAGATGCCGAATAGAGCTTCCATTAAGATTTGGTGGTTTCATTATAATGTCTTCAGTTTCAATATCATATACTTAATTATCTTCTCTATAGAATTTATTATGATTTTTAACTTTTCTCAAATATTTGACAGTGAAATAATTGTCTTGGATACTGATTATTTTTGAAACAAAATTCTTATCGACCAATGCGCATGCATGTATTTCGTCCATCGGTAGAAGGAGCACATACATAAAATGGTCGAAATCTAGTGAATGTGTTATAAGAAATTTTAACAAAATTATTCTCCATTACAAATTTTTTGGGGAGATTCCTTAAACTATCCAAAAGATATCTTTTCTGCATTTTTATTTTGTTAAGTGTATTGGTTTTGTTTTTTCCTGCTGTTGCCCTACTGAAATTGTCCTGCAAAAAAATTTAGTAACTAATTACCGCTTAACTTTGATACTTTCTTTGATTTTGGTTTTTGATAAATCCGGCAACCAAAATAACTATTCGTAATAGCCTGTACCTTTTCAGACACGAATTGAGTGTTAAGTTATGCATATGTATCTTTTCTCTTTTTGTCAACTTTGCATATTTCTCCTTTAAACAAGAGCTAAAAGTGTTAAAGTAAGCTGCCAAACAACTTTAGCTTTACTAGAAGTTAACTGCATTTTAAAACACTCATTTAAAGAACACCTGGCTTTTGATCTTGGATTATTACTAGTAACATTTTCTTCGGCCTTTAATTTAGCTCTACCCAATCTTTTTCTGTACATATCAGTCTTAAACTTTAATTTCTTGATTTCATTTCTGAACTGGATGTTTTCTCTAACGACTTTAGATCTGTTTTGAAGAACTCGTTTTCTTCATGCTTTTTTAGAGGAACTTTGTAGATTTACATCGGGTGTTGTGCGTGGCGTGGCAGAATCTACAATTTTTCTTGCTTTATT
>BGPR01020373.1:17422-27947 GCA_013235015.1 Araneus ventricosus | reverse complement strand
ATTTTAAAATCACTATTTAAAGATACATGAACAATTTTATTTCATTAAAACAGATTCCAACCCTCGCTTTTCTTTTCCTTAGAAAGACCGTTAAAATAAATAATGCATCTTAGCTGAGAAAAGTCTCAGGAATAATTTTTACCGTAATATTTTAAGGGCAATCGAACGAAAAATTCGAATTATCCAAAATAAAATTCGAAATATCCACGATTTTTTAACATTATTTTAATACAGAATTCTAGGGACGGAGCAAAAATTTGGAATTATCCAGAATTTCGAATTAAACAAGTTCGAATTATCCAGAATTGACTGTACTTTATCATTACAATGAATACGAATGAATCTGAACTGTGATGAAACGGCGTATAAATGTAAACGACGTATAAACGATGCTTTACTGTATATGAAAAAGTGAATCTTTAAAAGAACGAGAAAAACTACGTATAACCGTAGCTTTGCGTCATATAAACGAAGCACTTTATCATTGCAATGAATCGGGACTGCGATGAAACGACGTATAAATGAGAAACGCATAAACGCTGCTTTACTATCTATGAAAAAGTGAATATTTAAAAGAACGAGAAAAACGACGTTTAATCGTAGCTTTGCGTCGTATAAACGACGAATGAGTACTTTATCATTACAATGAATACAAATGAATAATCAGTTGACGCCTAAATGTAGGCGACGTATAAGTGAGAAACGTATAAACGGTGCTTTACTGTATATGAAAAAGTGAATCTTTAAAAGAACACGAAAAACGGCGTATAACCGTAGCTTTACGTCCTATAAACGAAGCACTTTATCATTACAATCAATGCGAATGAATCGGGACTGTGATGAAAGCTTTATACGACATATAAATGTAAACGACGTATAAATGAGAAATGTATAAACGGTCCTTTACTGTATATGAAAAAGTGAATCTTTAAAAGAACGAGAAAAACGACGTATATCCGTAGCTTTGCGTCGTATAAACGACGAATGAGTACTTTATCATTACAATGAATACGAATGAATAATGAGTTGACGCCTAAATGTAGGCGACGTATAAGTGAGAAACGTATAAACGGTGCTTTACTGTATATGAAAAAGTGAATCTTTAAAAGAACGAGAAAAAAAACGAGGTATAACCCGTAGCTTTACTCGTATAAACGAAATACTTTATTCATACAATCAATGCTGAATGAATCGGATCTGTGATGAAAGCTATACGACGTATTAAATGAAGAGAAACGTAAAACGGTGCTTTTCTGTATATGAAAAGATGAATCTGTAAGAAAGAAGCAGGAAAACGACGTATTAAACCGGGCTTTGAGGTCAGTATAAACGAAGCCTTTATCATTACAATGGTCTGATGAATTGGGACTGTGATGAAACGACGTCTAAATGAGAAACGTATAAACGGTGCTTTGTTGTAATTTAAATGGACTAATTTCTCTTGCAGTCGCCCTAGATAGCGTTTTGGATTGAAGTCCAGAAAATCTGGTCACTTTTAAAGTAGAGTAAACGTGGTCGAAAATGCTCCGATCGAAATAAACGTGCTCGCCGTGTAACCTTGAAGAGTTCCATTCACCGGGCGAGACCTTGGCCTTGAAATATTTTTATTATTTTCTCAGGCAACTAAACTTGCCTGATATCGGAACTTTCACCTACTCTCATGCCTTTGTCTGCATTTTTTTTAAATAATGTTGTTTAAAATGAAGAACGTGAATGCACAGTTTGCAGTCTTAAGCGCTGCATATAAATGTTTTGAAATAAATCGTTTGTCATTTTGTATAATGCGCATTTAAAAATATTTTGTCTGTAGTTTTAACTAGTGTTTCTTTTCTTTGTAGGTAAGTTGATTGTTCGTGTCTCTCTTGCTTGGTGATGTGTCTAGAATATGTTGTAAGTAACCTGAAATTTGCTTGGAAATTATCATTATTAACCAGAAAATCACCCGTGTTGGTATGACGGGTGCAAATTGCCTCTTCATTCGAGAGATTTCCCGTCAAATTTGACGTGTTTAAATAGATATATCTGCGAGAGAAATGCTTAACATTGATTGAAAACAAATAAAATAAACATATGCTTCATGACAGGAAATTTTTTATTTGCATATTTCTTTATTTAAAAAACCTCTTGGTAAACAACATTCTATATGAAGTATTTTTCGTTGCTTAACAATTTTGTTCCAATTCAATAACCATGATATTCTCAGCTTATCAAACATAAGTCAAAAGTTAAACTTTCAAAGAAATTCTTTTTCGAAATTCTGATCAAAACAAAGCCCTTCTCTGCTTGTCAAACGTTGCCAAAAATATTATCAAATTATATCATCACGATTGCAATAAATAATCGGATGCGTCGTGGCGTCCAAACTGTATCACGCGCATGATATACCACTGACGTAATTTACTACTTTCTATTAAGAAATGGAAATTGATTTTAAATATATGATTAATATAATTCAAAATTTCTCGGGAACTATTGATCATAGCGAGATAAATTATATATCAATCGATAGCAAATTTTATTTCACTATTTTAGAGCACACAATTTGAAATTAGAAGGACAATTACTCTTTTAAATTTAAAATTACTGCAATTTAGGTGCTCTAACAATGAAATAATGCTGTTTAACGTCTCGCAGTACTATGGCGCGAGTTTTATTGTTGGTGACGTCAGAGCGTTACCGAGAGACAGATCTGGGTTATTATATTATTAATTCACCGTCAAGGAACCGACCAGATATGGTTTGCATTTATCCAAAACCCTCTCAGAGTAAAGAAGAATTACAGAAAGGAGAGAAAAAATTAAAAACAACAACAATTAACATACAACGTATACTGAAAAAAGGCTGTAATGAATGTCATAATTGTAGGTGGATGCGAGAAAAGTTTTGCTTAATCAATGATGATATCGTGCCTTCGTTCATGTAGGATCTCCGTAATATTCATGAGTCGTGCCGGGATCTTATGTTTTGAACAATATTTTCACACCAGAAACCATGTTTTATTGTTACCATAAACTTCATAAATTGCTTTTAGTGCATCACATCTGTACTTATAAAAGGCAATGTTTGCGTGCGCGCGCGCGATGTCCAGACGAATCTATCGCACTTACAGCCATGAAATTTGGCACACAGGTAGTCGTAATGGTGACTGAATGCACCTCGAAGCCGGAATGTTAAAATTTAATCTAGAAAATTTTTTATTTAAAGTTTTGTGTTGTTTTGGGTCATTTTTGGCACGTTTACGGGTGTAGTATCTTTTCTAATTATCGCTGATAAACAATCAATGCACCATCGGACAGAACAAACAGTTTTCGTTCTAATGTAGTTTGTTTTGAGTTTCAAACGTAATTTACTAAATTTTGAGAATTTTTTAAAAAATAATCAGTTTTGCCATCGAAATTTTATTTTTGTTTTTAAATTTGCTGCATCCGACGTTCTAATAACACTATTATTTTCAATTTTTCCAGCTTATAACTGCAGCGATTCTGTCGGATTTAAAACAAGAACGGTTAAAATAGCTTTTTGTGTTTTTTTTAATTAATTTTTTCCTGGTCAGTTGAAAGATATTTTTCTCTAGCGAGCGGAAGTTTCTCCGGAGCCTTCCCAACATGCATTGTTGCAATTTCATTGGCTGACGGTGCAGAGCGCAGGATACGTCATAACCTTCAACTGAATGACTTCGATTATTATTTTCGGCAGTGTCTTAACGTGTTTATGTCTCGCATATTTTACTTGCTTTATAACAATCATTTTCACGTTGCAATTTTTAATATTGTTTCGGATTAACGTACTCTGTATATTCTACAGTTCAAATATCATTATCGCGATGAAAAATAAGCGGGAAAATCAATAATGTGTATCTTTTGTTTTTAGAACTTTTTCATGTCATTGTGAGCGGTTTTTTTTCCCATTTTGTTGGAGTCCTGATTCCTCGGGTAACGCCGTGCGCGTGTTGCTAGTTTGATATATTTGTTCATAGCGCATCATTAATTTTTACTTTCTCGTATACAGAAGTATACAAATAGAAAAGAAGTTTGTAATAGTCAAAACTCGAGATTTTATTGAATCTCCACGTTTACACCTCCCTGGGTCCGAAAAACACAATTTTCGAATTATGTCTGTATCTGTGTATTGGTACGATGCTCAACTATTAGAGCTACGGGGATGAAATTTGGTATGTGGTCTTTAGAAAAACATAATTTGTAGAGTTTCTTTCTCAAGTACGGACAAAATCTGCATCAACGGGAAATCTGTCTCTGTCTATATGTTCGAAGTCATGCGAACACTACAACTCAAAAAACTTGAACTAGATGGATAAAATTTGGTGCACAGTTTTATCGTCATGGATGTAGGTCGTATTACACAAAATTTTTGGGCCCAAATCCGTCAAAGGGTGACTGTCTGTCGGCCTGTATAATTTACTATTGAAACCAATCCGCTATCTCCACGCGCATGCGTACAGGCGTCTGTGCTCACGAAAGACGAATTATATCAGTTTGACCTTGACACGGCAGAAACAGAAACCTAGCAGTGTGCGACAGATGCGTTTAATCGGTACGCATCTCTTTGAATTCTTTACCTATATATTTTCAATCACTATTATGAAAAACCTTCCTGATAGTCATTGGATTCTGGATAACAGTAGGTTCGAATTTTCCCAGCCACGCGGGAAGGAGAAACGGCACCTTTTTGAGTATGAGAAAGTTTCGGGTGTTTATACGATATTTTTAAGCCATAAAATTTTATTTCTTGTTAGAGCTTTTCGACGAATATAATTAGCCCACAATAAAAAAAGTAATTTAATTTCTCTCGCCCCGAATTTTAGAAATATGTTGATTGTCTTTTTGTTAAATGTCATTGGCAGCTCATGCAGCTGGGTTTGATGTTAAAGTGCCTATTAAAAGAAAAAAGTATTGATTTACGGTGAAACTTTCTTCAGTTAATGTCTCGAGGCAATTGGCCGTAAATGATTTAACTGCGACTTTTGTTCTAAATATCTAACCCCATTTGTGGTTTCCTGCAATTAACGCTCGCTGCTGGTGATTTCCGGAACATCGCTTTTGTTTTGCGTTCTTTGAAATCCTAGCGTTTTGGAATTCGCTATCTCTCGCAATTAATTAACCGTTGTGCAATAATTGGTTCGAAGAATTTCCCTTTTCTTTGGAGACTTTTACCGTCTGTCGCCTCTCTTTGAAGATTTGGGTTAAGGAATGCTTCGTTAGGTTTGAAGTGATTTTCAAACAAAGTTGAGTTGTTTTCGGTCTGAATTCAGACTCTTCATTTACTCTTTGAAGCATGGTGGGTTATTTTCTAAACCCATTCAGATGATGCATCTTTTACATACGTTCTTGCTGAATGGCGCTTATTATAAAAAACAATAGCAAACTTTACCGCACAGATTAATTTTTAGGAATTGAAATAGTGTGTTTTGATTAATTACACAAGGAATGAAAATAGTGTGTTTTGATTAATGTTTGGTGAAAATCGTATGTTTGATTAATTTTTTAGGAATTGAGAAAATAGTGTGTTTTTTTTTGATTAATGTTTAAGGTGAAAATTGCTTATGTTAATTTTGAGGTAAGAAAATAGTATATTTTAGCAGTTAGTACAAGGTGAAAAAATAAATGTTTTGATTAATTTTTAGGAATTAGAAAAAGCAGTGTTTTGATTCATTTTAAGGAATTAAAATAGTGTGTTTTGATTCATTTTGATTGAAAATAGTGTGTTTTGATTCATTTTTTAGGAATTGAAAATAGTGTATTTTTTGATTCATTTTAGAAATTAATTAATGTTTGATTAATTTTTAGGAATTGAAAATGAGTGTGTTTTTTTGATTAATTTTTTAGGAACTGAAAATAGTGCGTTTTGATTAATTTTAGAACTGAAAATAGTGTGTTTTAATTTTAGGAATTGAGAAAATCGTGTGTTTTGATTAATTTTGCAAAGTGAAAATAGTGTGTTTGATTATTTTAGAAATTGAAAATAGTGTGTTTTGATTAATTTTAGGGAATTGAAAATAGTGTTTTAATTTTTAGTAATTGAAAATAGTGTTTTTTTGATAATTTTAGGAATTGAAAATAGTGTGTTTTGATTCATTTTAGGAATTGTGAAAATAGTATGTTTTGATTCATTTTAGGAATTGAAAATAGTGTGTTTGATTCATTTTTTTAGGAATGATAAAATAGTGTGTTTTGATTCATTTTAGGAATTAAATAGTGTGTTTTGATTAATTTTAGGAATTGAAAATGAGTGTGTTTTGATGAATTTTTAGGAGATTGAAAATAGTGTGTTTTGATTAATTTTTTAGGAATTGAAACAAATTATAACAATATTTTTCTAAGCTTCTAAACGCTAGAATCAATCCTTACACTTACGCGTGTATAATTATACATCTTATTATCTTTCGTATTTAAAGGAGTTAATGATCAGATTGATGGTTTATTTCAACGAAATTGCGTTGTTTTTGGTGTTACGCCATAATTGTTTTGGTAAGAGTATTGTAATTAGGTTGCCTAAATGGTTTAATTCTGTAACGTTAATTTAAAACTAGAAGTTAAGTCTTTTGATAAAACTACATGGAAAAGTGGCCTCAGAGGGTATATTTATAAAAAAAGAATATAATGGGAGAAAAAATTTTGTATAGCTCATTATTTTGTAATAGAGATAAGTAATACAAATGCTAAAAAAATTTTTAAGAACTAGAGACAGAAATTTAGTTGCAGCACAGATCAGCTCATTAAACAAAGCTTAACTGTCTGAGTCACAGTAATTTAAGTTCCCTCATAATGACTTGCGGACTCTGAAATTTTTGGTATTTAAATCTTCAATTCCTAAAAGTAGCAATCAATTTAAAGCCAAAATCTCAAAACACTTACTCATATTCTTTGTATAGCAGTTAGCAAAAAATTTTCAGGATCTAACTTTTAGGAAAATGAGACCTAATTATTTTTTAAATATGAACAATTTGATGATAAATAAAAAAATTAAAAATACAACAGTCTGAGACATTTAACTCAAATCCGGGAATTAGGACTTCAACAAAATGAGAAAAAGAATCCCGCCCACAATGACTTTTTGAAAAGTTCTGAAAACAAAACAAAAGATACATTATTGATTTTCTTATTTTTCTTCGCAGATAATGACATTTAACTGTAGAAAAAACAATACAAGGTACGTTAATCGAAACAATATTAAAATTGCAACGTGAAAATGATTATTATACAGCAAGCAAAATATATCATTACGTTTGAACACTTGCCGAAAATAATAATCGAAGTCATTCAGTTGAAGGTTATGACGTCACCTTCTCTGCACCGTCAGCCAATGCTCAGTGATAGCAACGTTCCGGAGAATGTCGCGGGAGAGGGCTCGGTAAAATATCTTTCAACCGGGTAAAGAAAAATTAATTAAAAAAAACGGAAAAAAAGATATTTTAACCGTTCTTGTTTTTAAATCCGACAAGATCGTTGCAGTTAAAAAGCTAGGAAAGATTGAAAATAATAGTGTTATTAGAACGTCGGATGCAGCAAATTTAAAAACAAAAAATAAAATTTCGACAAAATTGATTATTTTTTAAAATTCTCAAAATTCAGTAAATTACGTTTGAAGCTCAAAACAAACTTCATTAGAACGAAAATTGTTTGTTTATCCGATGGTGCATTGATCGTTTTCCAACTATCATTAGAAGCGATACAGCCGTAAACAATCACCCAAAACATTAAATAAAGGTACCAAGATTGAATTTTTAAAATTCGGGCTTCGAGATGCATTGAGAGTCACCATTAAGACACCTGTGTGCCTGGTTGTAAGTGCTATAGATTCGTCTGGACATCAGCGCACACACAAACTTTATTTTATAAGTATAGATTCGAGTCGCTTCACATTTTAAGCTAGCGCTAAAATAATTGATAAAAACTTCTTTACTTGAACGAGATGTTTCAGGGGGGGGGGAGGGAGTTGGATATCGATCAGGGGTATTCGGAAACAAAAGAATAATCAAGGGGTACGGGAGAGAAATAGTTTGGAACCTCGGCCTAACCGGTCAGTTTGCCAGTGGTTAGTTCTGTCTGCCCAAATGCAGTCATCGTTCGAATGTACGGTGTGTTAAAGATTACTATTTAATTATCGTTGCTGTTTCTCACCAGACCATTTACCCCGTGAGTTATTGATTAAATTCGCTATCTCTTTCCTGTGTGAAAAATCATTCGACATCATAAATCTTGCTGCCGAAAGTGATCTCAAATTGGATCGGTTACTCAAGCGCGAAGTTCGGAGAGTAACAACAGCGGCATTTCTTGAATTTTAAAAAGCCACCGACTGCTGCTATACACCCTACAAGTTCGTTGATTTGGCCATCTCGCTTTTGAACGTTAGTGGGGTTGCCAGATCAAAGTACTACTAAAATAAGGCCAAATCTTCTAAAAATAAGGCCAAAGGCAATTGATTGAAAACGTCAATTTGCTATTTGAAGCAATATCCTTCATGAAAATGAAGATCCCAATTCGATAGGCATCATAATTTGTGCCAAGACATGTTTTTTGTTTCGAACAGGGTTGCAGATGAAAATAACAAAATAAGGCCAAAATCTTCTTAAAATAGAGGCCTAAAAGGCCAAATTGATTTGAAAACGTCATTGCTATTAGAAAAGCAGCTACTCTTCATGAAAAGAAATCCTAACTTGATAGTATATGTTCCAATCGTTCTATTATTAAATACTAAAATTTAAGTGAAAGAAATTTAAAACATCTTGTTCTGTTCAGGAGCTATTTCGTTTG
The DNA here is from genome assembly GCA_013235015.1 of Araneus ventricosus. Lineage (NCBI taxonomy): Eukaryota > Metazoa > Arthropoda > Arachnida > Araneae > Araneidae > Araneus > Araneus ventricosus. Next base: position 19,176 of record BGPR01020373.1, on the reverse strand, counting down.
ACAGCTCATTTATACAGTAGTCTCCCTACAACGAAGTCTCCCTACAGCGAATTTCTCCCTATAACGAAATTTTTAATCGGAATGTTAAATAATATTCAAAATATTCTCCATATAACGAAGTGGTTGTCTCCCTATAACGAATTTTTTCTGAAGAAAGTTGCTAATTTCTGTGCAAACAAATCGCTCACACGTGCCTGTTTCTGGAACCACTCGCATTGTTCGTTCCAGCGATAAAAACAATACAATGCTATGTGGAGGGTAATGCAGTTGTGGGGACCTGGGTTTCTACAGAGGGAGCAACATTTCAACGAGTCAAGATTCCAAGAATCGGGGTGGAGTGGGGGTGGAAACAGCAAACAGATGTGACAATACGCATTTTATGTTTATCCGTACTAGTACATATTATTCTCTAAATTGGTGAATTGTCTTCACTTTTGAGCATTTTATTTATACAATAAAATTTAATATAATTTTAACAAATTTATAATATATATTACTTCATTTTTAAGTGAAAGTCATAATGAAATATTTTTGAACTTATCGCACGTACTAAAAGGTTTGTAACATTTACTTAAATAACTGCAAAAATCTCTTAATCTCCGTATAACGAAATTTTCTCTATAGCGAATTTTTCAACTGGAACCAAGCGATTTCGTTATAGGGAGTCTCCACTGTAAATAATTTGAAATGTGTAATATTACAAATTTATTAAACAATAGAATAAGTAATTAAAAATTGTTCTAAAAGTCATTAACGAATATAAGGCCAAATGAAAATTCCTAAGGCCAAGGACTTTGGAAAAAGGCCAACTTTCCATAATTTGGCCTTAAAAAGGCCAGTATGGCAACCCTGACGTTGGTGGTTATGTTCAACTGCTGCTGCACATGAAGCGGAACCTTGTCGTTCGAATTCGTTACTCACAATAGCCGGAAACGGGACGCCACCCATGGGACTGACTCCCTCCACCCCATTCTGTTTACCCTGCGTTCCATTTCACGCTCTTCGTGCCCAAAATCGTTTGGTGATGTTTCTTTCTTTTTATTTTTTAATTCCACCTTTCTTCGGCTGTGTTGGAGAATTGGAATTGTTTCGATGATGCGTTGAGAGTCTTCGACTGAATCTTTTCCGTCAGATAGTATTTCTTGTCCACACCTGCAACCGTAACCGAAATGGCGGGCACACCCGTCTAGAAAAGAATTTTTGAGACAGAAATGGAATGTGGTGCCGGAAGACTATTTGGGATGGTTTGCGTTTGCTTTGTCTTTCCTGGGATGCTTTTGAATTTTTTTTCCTCGGGATTGCTAAGTCTGTGTAGTAATATGTAAAACGGGGCAACATACTTAAAATATTTTCCAGATATTTGGCGTTGCGCATTTTTTTATGGTATTTGGCGATCGTATGAAGTAACCCAAAACAATTTTTTTCGAATTCCTACAAGTTTTGAGATTGGCTGAATATATGAGAATACTCTTGAGGGTTATGCAATATAACATTATTTCACAATTATGTACCGCTTAATTTTCCAAAATTTTTACAGTCTACTACGTATACTCTGTATAGGCTTATAACCATGTCGGAAATTTCACTCGTTTGCGTCCAACTAAAACGCGACTGTTTGCGAATGTGGTTGAATGTTTGAGAACTTTCTTGAGTTAGCACATATCAACATACTTCTTACTCGAGTACGCCAAAGATGCTCTGTAATATTTGCGTCCAACTAAAACGCGATTGTTTGCGAATGTGGCTGAATGTTT
>BGPR01020373.1:0-16399 GCA_013235015.1 Araneus ventricosus | reverse complement strand
TTACCTCACATGTACAGAATTTTGAGGTAAAGACAACATGCTAAATTTCATTTGTATCCCTCATTTCATTTTTGAGTTATCGTGTCCACGGACAGACTTAATTCCAAAAATGTTCTTTTCTGGACTCGGCAAGGTCTAAAATGTGGAGATTAATGAAACTCTGGAGGTCAAATTTTTGACAATTACTATACTTTCGTTTTGCATATTTCGCATACGAGAAATCAATAATTATAATTGAATGAATTCATTAGTTTCAGTATTTCTCCTTTAAACCGATAAGTTGGAATAATCAACGAAATTCGTTTCATTGTTAAGTTTTATCTTGGCTAGCGGAAACCTAAATTTCAGTTGCTGGAACTTGACTAGATGAAAACAATGGCGTTTCCCAACCATTTTGAAGCAAGAAAACTGGAGTAACTTGGATCTTTTGTGTTTCAAATAATACCTGAATGTTGCAAATTCCGACTTTACGACATGAATTATGCATAAGCTGTTCTGGAACAAAAATCACGTCGATTGCTTCGTTGTAAAAACTACTCGTTTTCTATTGTTATTTCTTTTCCAAACCAGATCTTTGGTTGTGCATATCTTTAAATCTGCGGTGTTATATCTTTCACAGCCAGGGGTGGATGTAGGAGCACTTAGGCAATGCAAGATTTGCTCTCCCCTTTTCCCTTCCAAAACCAGATATTTTTTAATGATTTTAATATCTATACAGTAGAGGTCCGGGAAGCATATAACCAACCTTTACTTCAATTCGGGCCAGAGAAAATAACCGAGCTCGCTGATTGGCTGATTCCCTTAGCGTCTTCATGACGTCATGTTTATTTCGCCGAACTCGAAGCCTTGTAGGAAATAAGCAATACGTGAGCTTATAAATTTTAATTACTTTATTTAGTTTGCATATTAAGAGACATTTTTTAGTCTCAAAAGTGCACTTTTTTATTCATTATATTTTACTCTTTTTAAAATACTTAACATTAAATATAACAATATTAATTTATGAGATTTACATAATTTTAAACCTTTTTTAAGAAATTCTAATAAACAAAAATAAGACGTGTATACGTATATTTCTAATACATTTCGAGAATAAATCAATTATTGGAATTATTGAAAAAATTATTGCTGCTCTTATGATTTTCCTTCTTTCTTAATTATACATTTTAATTCGTAATTATTTTGCCTTCTAGAAAGCGTATGACTTGTAAGTTTTGCGATTGTGTGGGAAGGCGTGACGTCAGTGAGCTAACCAATCAGCGAGCTCCGTTATTTTCTCTTGTCCGAATTGAAGTAAAGGTCGGTTATATGCCTCCGGGAATCCGAACCTCAGGAATCCAAAATTTCGGATAATCCGAACATCTTTTTTTAATTTTCTGAAAACTTTTTACTGAAAAAAGGAAGGAAAATAAGAACTACGAACCAGAATCAAATCTAATGTTTATTCCTAACTTAAAAGAATTATTCGAATTGGTCTTTAAGAATGAATATAGCACCTTAATGAGTAGACACAAACTCAGATATCTTCTTTTTACCCTCAACTTGTTTGCCACTGTACCGTGCGAATCTCCGTGTGCTCTTTCCGTACGATTTCACAGAGCACCCAGAGTCAATACTCTACTGCATTTGGTATATAAAGAGTATTTAGGCGAATTTCTCGGATAATCCGAATTCCCTGTAATCCGAACAGAGGTCAGCACCAATTACTTCGGATTTCCGGGGTTCCAGTCTATAAGCAGTTTTTAATTAAGAAATATTACGATAAACTGAAATAACACAATATTCAGTTGCGGGTCAACTTCAAGAGAGGAAGTTTCAGTATCTCGCGCATAAAAAAAATTTAAATTTAATAATTATTGTAAACAAAATGGTAAAAATATTACAAAACAATCAATTTTAATACGTTTTAAATACTCAAATGCAAAGTTTACCAGGTCTTTTGAGTTGTGGGTCAGTCTGTCTAAAGCCTGCCTGTCTTTCCCCGAGTTTGGTCCGCGTTTCGCTTTACAACCCGTGGTGGGAACAGAAAGAATCGTTGTTGCTCGGGGGATTGTGGGGTGACGCGTAATTTCCTGTAGATAGTCGGTAAATGATCGGACATCAAAGGCTTGTGAATCGATAGATGACAAACTTCAGTACGGCTGCCGAGAAATTTGCTAACCCACGCGCCATGGGAATGGCACGACTGGTCGGAATTCTACAGTCCACACGTACGAACCTCGAGTTTTGAATTCCGCCGACAACAGTCCACAAGTACTCGAGGTTCGTACATGTGCATTGTGGTCAATGAAATTCAGTACTCGAGGCTCGTACATGTGGACTGTGGCCGGTGGAATTCAGTACTCAAGGTTCGTACATGTGGACTGTGGTAGGTGGAATTCAGTATTCGAGGTTCGTACTATGGTCGGTGGAATTCAGTACTCGAGGTTCGTACTTGTGGACTGTGGTCGGTGGAATTCAGTATTCGAGGTTCGTACTTGTTGAATGTCCGTGTTTTTCCTTCAAATAGAGTTCCATCAGCCAACTCCTCTTCAAAATCAAACTTTTTAAAATACTGTGCGGCCCATCTCTCTGTTCTTGTGTACATTTTTATGTTATTTTTATGACTGTATTAATTTGTTTTTCATCTTTTTCCTTTCATTTTCTGTTTTTTAAATGTATTTTTTTCCTTCGTATAGTTTTTCCATTGCATTTTGTTTTTATTATTTTCCAGCTATTTCATGTATAACTGTGTAATTTTGTGTTTTTCTCAAGGTTTTATTTTTCCGTGTTTCCAAAATATTTTTTTATTGTATAGTACAATAGCAATCCTTCCTTATGCTTCTGTAAATGTTTGTAGACTTGTTGCGTTTTCAATTAGGCAGCGGTATAGAAAATTGTCAAGTTTTAAGAGAGGTCACCACCTCGGGTGTTGTGATTTCTCTTCCACTTCATGACCACGTCACTGCTTAAATAACCATATGGTTATAGTTGCAGGGGCATGGAGTGGTGTTATGTTATGTTATGTCGGTGGAATTCAGTACACGAGGTTCGTACTTTGGACAGTTGTCGGTGGCATTCAGTACTCGAGGTTCGTACTTGTGGACTCTGGTCGGTGGAATTTAGTATTCGAGGTTCGTACTTGTGGACTGTGGTCGGTGGAATTCAGTACTATAGGCTCGTACTTGAGGACTGTTGGTGGAATTCCGACTAGTCGTGACATTCCCACGGTGCGTGGGTTAGCAAATCTCTCGGCAGCCGTACTGAGATTTGTCATCCATCGATTCACAAGCCTTTGATGTCCGATCATCGACCGACTACCTACGGGAAACTACGCGTCACCCCACAATCCCCCGAGCAGCAACGTTCTTTCTGTTCCCACCACGGGTTATAAAGCGAAACGCGGACCAAATTCGACGAAAGACGGACCGTCGAAACGCGGCTTAACTGCAAACCACACTGATCTGCAATCGCATTGGGAAAACATGAAAAATCTCTAAGAATAATATCCTGATATTTAAACTACACTTGAATTTATTTTGAATATGTTCGAGTAAATGGTCCATGTGAGTCAGATGAAAGCACCAAATTATATTCTTCTGAAAATACCGCAACAAAAATCTCGGGGGACCCCCCAAAAAGTTCCGGAGAGGCAGTTGTCTATTTGATAATCCTACTCTATCCACACTTTGGAATTTTTCGCTTTAGCAGCCCCTTTTATCTTTGTAGTGTGTTACAGCAGCTTATTTCTTGAATAGATGTTTTAATTGTATCAAGGATGACTTGTATATTGGTGACGAAATTCCTTTGCACTTTGTGCTTGGCAGTCTTTTTTGACGGTCTCAAGGCTAGGGGAAGCGATTGAGACATACTCGATATTTTCTCTTTTCTTTGTATCAGACAATTAAGTAACGGAGAAAGACACTGCATCATTTTTCGCTTATTTGCTGCATATTTGCGTAACATGACGAAGGTGAACGCTCTCGAACTTTAATTAATATGAACAATGCAGATTGCATCAGCTGTATCGCTTTTGTTCAATTTATTGCGTCTTTCTTTCAGTATTCGACGTGTTCTATTCTATCCAGTATGCTTGCTTGTTACTTTCTCGTATACGAAGTATACAAAGAGAAAGTATTGTAATCGTCAAAAAATTCAAACTCGAGATTTTGACGAATCTCCACGTTTTAGACCTCCCTGATTCCGAAAAACACAATTTTGGAATTATGTCTGTCTGTGTGTGTGTCTGTATGTGTGTCTGTGTGTGTGTCTGTGAACACGATAACTCGAAAACTATTAGAGCTACGGGGATGAAATTTGGTATGTGGTCTTTAAACATAATTTGTAGGTTTCTATCAAATTTTGGACAAAATCCGTCAACGGGAAGTCTGTCTGTCTGTATGTTCGGGGTCATGCGAACGCTATAACTCAAAAACTTGAAAAGCCAGATGGATAAAATTTAATACACAGTTTTATCGCCATGAATGTAGGTCCGTATAAAATTTTGGGCCAAATCCGTCAAAGGGTTAACTGTCTGTCGGTCTGTATAATCGCATACTTGTTCAGTTTTGAAACTAACTCCCTGCGCATGCCTACTAGTGGCAATGCCTGTGCAAGGAAGGGACGCTCCGAAAACTTGGCAGTTTGCCAAAAACCAATTCTGGCGCGGTGTTGTAAGGAAGCAAACATTTAGGGAGTCTCGCCAGGTCCTGTTGCGCAAAAGAATGCGTAGGGGATTTGAATTTGTTTTGATCCTTCAAACCACGCGTGGTTCCAACTTTGGTTTACTTGCGACGGAAGTTTATTTGACGTCTTTTATTATTCTAGTTTTCTCTACATGTGTTAGGAGTATACGAGAAAGTTTAGGGGAGACCACTCCCGCTGGTTAAGCTTTCTTGTTTTAAGAATCAGTGAAAATGGCAGTTAACTAAATTCAGTCAATATGTAAGAATCGCATTAATCCGTGTATCGCTTCTAAAAACTGATTTACCCGAACTAAAATCTGGAATCATTGAATCAAATGACAGGAGTAAATGGATCTTAGAATCAAGATCAATTGGCAAGTAAAGTTGTGGGCCCTTAACATTATTGATAAAAACTTCTTTGTATAGACGGATGGTTGGAGGGGGGATATTAATGTAGGAGGAGCGCGAAAATAACCAGTGGGAGTGGCATCCCCTAAACTTTCTCGTATACTACTCAAAAATTTGTCATTTCCCCTCCCCTTGCGTGGATAAACAAAATCGAACCTACTCTAATCCAGAATGCAACGAATATCAGAAGGTTTTTCATTGCAGATTATAGTGATTGTAAAATATTTAAGCGAAGAATCATATTAAAAGAGATGCCTATGTATTAAAACTTAGCAATATTTATTTTTCATCGCACTCCAGCAAAATCCGCTATTATACGAGCGAGCGAAAACAAAACAGGAGATAAAACATATTTATCACAAATTCCGTCTCAAGGACAAAGTGACGTAATCGTCCCGCTTGGTACCAGAGATTGCTAAGTACGCATGCACATGGAGATCAATTTTGAAACGAATGCTTAACAAGTATGCAATTATACAGACCGACAGACAGTCAACCCTTAACGGATTTGGCCCAAAATTTTATACGGACCTACATTCATGACGATAAAACTGTGTACCAAATTTTATTCATCTAGCTATTCAAGTTTTTGAGTTAAAATGTTCGCATGGCTTCGGACATACAGACAGACAGACTTCCCGTTGACGGATTTTGTCCAAAATTTGATAGAAACCTACAAATTATGTTTAAAGACCACATACCAAATTTCAGCTCCGTAGCTCTAATAGTTTTCGAGTTATCGTGTTCACAGACAGACATGATTCCAAAATTGTGTTTTTCGGACTCAGGGAGGTATAAAGCGTAGAGATTCGTCAAAATCTCGAGTTCGAATTTTTTGACGATTACAATACTTTCTTTTTGTATTTGTATTCGTATACGAGAAAGTAAAAAGGCTTTCAAATTGCATATTTGGTTCAAAATGCACATTGCAACTGTGTGTTGGCGAACGTTTCGCTTATTTTACTCAAGTTAGTATAGTTGTCTTTCGACCTTGGCGGTCTACGAAGGAATTTGTAGCGAGCCGTTCACGCGCGCTTCTGAAATAATGGCAACCCCCAAAACGAAACTTCGTTATGACATTCTCCAGATGGACGCCTGTGATTAACCAGAGAGGTATGGTGAAATCTTGTGTGATATCTAGAGTACGCAAAAACGTTAAATAAAGTTGTGGTACCTCAGCGCGCGTAAAAATTGCGAAACTTAATATTTTTTGCAAAATATTAAATTTGGAGGGATTCATAAATTTTATATGTTTCATTGTAAATCACCATTCATATTTTTTTTTTCAAAATAACCAGGTCTTTGGTAAATACCCCAAAAATATTTACCTACCAACTGGGTGTTTACCCACCCCACATTACTGGTCGTATGAGAGAAAGTTTCGAGGAGACTACTCCCACTGGTTTCCTTTGACTTTTCATCATCGTACTCGAGGTGCCTCCGGTATTGGGCTATATGCTAAGCTTTCTCTTATGTAGAGTATAATAATTCGATGTAGAAAATTTCATTGAGTACTTCGTTCGTCATCCTCCTATCTAAAAACAACTAATGTTGTAATAACGTCGAAATCAGTTATTCGTCAAAACCTGATCATACTTCGAGGGTATGACGGCATTTGACTCACGCAAGTTGTCAGCTTCCTTTTTACTTTCTCGTATACGAAGTAAACAAAGAGAAAGTATTGTAATCTTCAAAAAATTCGAACTCGAGATTTTGACGAATCTCCACGTTTTAGACCTCCCTGAGTCCGAAAAACACAATTTTGGAATTACGTCTGTCTGTGAACACGGTAACTCGAAAACTATTAGACTTACGGGAATGAAATTTGGTATGTGGTCTTTAAACATAATTTGTAGGTTTCTATCAAATTTTGGACAAAATCCGTCAACGGGAAGTCTGTCTGTCTGTATGTCCGAAGTCATGCGAGCACTATAACTCAAAAACTTGAATAGCTAAATGGACAAAATTTGGTACACAGTTTTATAGTCATGAATGTAGGTCCGTATAAAATTTTGGGCCAAATCCGTCAACGTGCTGACTGTCTGTCGGTCTGTATAATCGCATACTTGTTCACTTTTGAAAACGAACTCCATGCGCATGCGTACTGGTAGCAATGCTTGTGCACGCGGAAGGATTACGTCACTTTGTCCTTGAAACGGTAAGAGTGGAAAATCGGTTCGCATTTAATCGCTACGCATCTCTTTGAATTTGATTCTTTACGTAAATATTTTACAATCACTGTAATCTGCAATGAAAAACCTTCTGATAGTCATTGAATTCTGCTTTACAGTTGGTTGAATTTCTTTATCCACTCGGGGGAAGGGGAAACAGCACCTTTTTGGGGAAGTATACGAGAAAGTTTAGTAGGAGAACACTCCCGCTGGTTTCCTCTGACTTTTCATCATCGTACTCGAGGTACCTCGGGCATTGGGCTATATGCTAATCCGTATCTTATGTAGAGTATAATAATTCTATGTAGAATATTTCACTGAATACGTCGTTCGTCATCCTCCTATCTAAAAACTGATGTTGTAATAACGTCGAAATCAGTTATTCGTCAGCACCTGCTCATACTAGCTTCGAGGGTATGACGGCTTTTGTCTCACGCAAGGGTTTGTTTCACATTTTTATTTTTAATTTTTGCGGTTTAAAATACCTGTCTTCCAAAATTTTATTTTAATATTAATTTGATTGATTCGATCACGAGCTTCGGTTCATTGATGATGTCCGGACGATTCTTATTTTAAGAATTATTTTGTATCAGATCTAGAAATGAATTTTGCTGGTACAAAAGGAGTCGGACGTGTAAACAGACACCTGGACTATTAACCTTGTGAAAGCGTTAACGACGAATGATTTTCGGAGATTTAATTTCTTCATTTATAATTATGATTTCCTTCCTTTGATGTTTCGTATACCGCACTGCTGCAATGAAATGTTTTGGCACAAGGCCCAGAAAACGGGTTAGTGGGAGGAACCTGAAGTTGAATGAAGTGTTATGAAATATAGTTAAGAGTTTTTCATAAGGGCTGTCAATACAAGTTAAGGCTTTTGCAAACCACTTAAGAGTGAAAGAGCAAGGTAGTCGTGTTTTCACAGAATCAAATGCCATGTAATTAGACACTGAAGGAAATTTGTATGGCAAGAGGTTAACAGAATAATATGACCTCATTTATTGGTTAACGATTGAAAAGGCATAAAGCATAAATACAATGACACCCCGTTATTACGTCGTTCGTTAGAACCCTTTTTTTCTCCTTGGCCCGAATTCATTCCTTTTTATTTTAACGTGTAAAAAATTATAGCGTCGCATGTATTTGTTAGCGCTTCGCCTATATTTTTCCAAGCTATAAAGCTAGCCAAGTAACGAAAATCTTTATTATACATTGTTCGACACTGGTCTGACTCAATATTTTCGCATACCCAAATCTTTATATTTTCGCGTATCCTGGATTATTTTTTATATTTTCGCATACCCATTAATTAATCATTGTATTTTCGCATGCCCCTTGATTAATTTTTATATTTTCGCATTCCCCTTAATTAATCTTTATAATTTCGCGTATCCCTTAATTTTTATATTTTCGCATACCCCTTGATTGATTTTTATATTTTCGCATACCCCTTGATTAATTTTTCTATTTTCGCATACCCCTTGATTAATTTTTCTATTTTCGCATACCCAAATCTTTATATTTTCGCGTATCCCTAGATTATTTTTTATATTTTCGCATACCCATTAATTAATCATATTTTCGCATACCTCTGGATTAATTTTTATATTTTCGCATTCCCCTTAATTAATCTTTATAATTTCGCGTATCCCTTAATTTTTATATTTTCGCATACCCCTTGATTGATTTTTATATTTTCGCATACCCCTTGATTAATTTTTCTATTTTCGCATACCCAAATCTTTATATTTTCGCGTATCCCTAGATTATTTTTTATATTTTCGCATACCCATTAATTAATCATTATATTTTCGCATACCCCTTGATTAATTTTTATATTTTCGCATACCCCTTGATTAATCTTTACATTTTCGCATACCCCTTGATTAAATTTTATAATTTCGGATACCCCTTAATTAATCTTTATATCTTCTCGTCCCCCGCCGGTCAACCCCCCCCCCCCCAACCATCCGTTTGTGCAAAGAAGTTTTATCAATAATAATAAGGGCTTAATTCAGCTTAAGAGTCAAATGATTCGAATAAGATTTGTCGGACTTATTTTTTTATATATTTTATTGCGTTTATACAATAGCATTAGTTCATCGCCGAAAGAAATGAAATCAGTATTGTGATAATCTCGCATTAACTTATAAGGATAGCTGAAAGTTACACTCCGTAATAATCAACTATTCAAGTTATATAGTTATTTAATAGCAAATATTCACTTGGGAAAACAAAATTCTGTAACTTTTTTAATTCCTTATGTTTTCTTGTTTCCCCTACCCCAGGGTTACCAATGGATCGATCTTTCTTTTTTAGTGTAAATAAAAACGGTTGCATCATTATAGAGCTAGTCAAACGGCAATTTCTTTCATCAGGCGACTCGAGGTCTTCTTAATCTTGTATGTAATAGTTAACAGGCGATTGACGGAAGGAAAAATCGTGATATGGAACATACGGGTTCTTTGAATTCTTTTAAATATGAGGTTGTTCTTAAAATATTTTTCGGAACATCCGCAAGAGAGAAAATTTACTCTATCTTGTCCTTTGTCAATCTGAAACTCCTGTTGTCCTTATCGTAATAAAAATGCTGTAAATATCGTAAAATGTTGTTTATTTATTTAAAATTTGAAAATTTATTAATTTTGTCTGACATTATAAGTAATAATTATGAACTCTTACTTGAAAGTTGACCTATACCATTATTTTGTACGGTTGTAGTTAAATAGTTTATTGCATTTTGGATCAAGATTCGATAATACGTATTTTTCGTTAGGACGTTGTTTTTTAACAGTCTTTTGAATGAAATACTAAAAGGTTTTATTGCATATATTTATTCCTGTTAAATTTGAAGTAGTATTCCTTTATTTGATTTTCCGCTATTAGGCATCAGTGCTGCGAATTTTTAATTTTTAAACTACGTTCCTTCCATTGGGGTCTCAGGAAGGAAATTGATGCACACGCCAAAACGCCACAAAACTTGGCATGGTAGATCCTCTATATCTCGGTAACTACATATGTTAAAAACATAACTAATGTCTTATTTTAGAGATAAAGGGTAACAACAGAAGTTACAGAAACAAAATTGAAAATCGGAATTGTAGTTCAGCGACTACTGAGTCGCAAAGTTGGGCAAAATTACGCATGAATTGGTGACGCGATCCTCTATATCTCAGTAACTACATAGGTTAAAAACATAACTAATGTTTTATTTTAGAGATAAAGGGTAACAACAGAAGTTATAGAAACAACTTACTAGAAACTTCGAGAAACAAAAGAGTCATGCGAGTAAAGTAGTCCTACGCCTTTAACATCAGCGGCTGTTTGAAAAGACAGTCTCCCGTCATTTTTTTTTTTTTTTTTTGTATTAGATTCGGTAATAATCCTTAGGCAACATGTAAATAAATAAATGAAAAAAGTTACAGAATTTTGTTCTACGTATACGTCCATATTAGTTCGGCAAAGCTATTTTGAGGAGACATCACCCTGAGTAAATTATACACTAGTGGATTCAATTCAAAATAAAACCTTTAATTTCAGGATTACGCGGCAAGCTTAAAACTTTTATACTAATATGCGACATCTTTCAACCGATAGTGCATCAAATCAAACCGTATTACTGGATCCTAACATTTTTATTCCTATATAATTTTGTTCTAATGCCGCGACTTGAATGATTTCCAAAAAACTACCATTACCTACAAACTGAGATGTTTATTTACCAACATGCAAGGAAGAAAGATTTAAACCCATCTAAGCACGGATTAGAACTTTTAAGGCCAATATTCTTCTGACAGGTGTTTTGCCGTTCCAAGCAGACGATAAAACGCGAACTTTTCAACTGCAGATCCCCAGTTTACTTGCGAGAAAGGAATCAGAGCCTAAAACAACAATCGTTTGCCGTCGATCACGCGTTCTACATAGCTTCCTTATTTCTCCCCAAAAAGGACAGATGTACGACATAGGATTTAATCACGCGCAATTTTCTCCGTCTTCAGAAACTGCCAATCCAGGAACAAGAACAGGAGGTTACACTCCCATTTTCTTAATTCAGTCGTTCGTTGCCAACAGACAAAAAGAAAATTGAGCCATAAACCATAATTATAGATAATCCGTGAAAGGGACGAATTATCTCTTGTTGACATCAGTGTGGGAAAAAATGGACGGACACAGTCACTGGGGTGTTGGTGGTTGTGCTTCTTTTTTACCTGACATTGCGTGAGGATCTGGAGTCGAAACGTTCTCGATTTCTTTGTGGGTTTCCTGACCAAGTTCTGACCATTGTCCGATTGTGGTCTCTCTCTGTGTTGCAATGCAAGATCAATGGAGATGAAGCGAGAGATAGTGTGGTTTTCTGGTTTCCCATTCTTTTGAAAGTCTTTTTGCGTTTGTTTCTTTTTCAGGGGAAAGTTTCGCTTTCGCTTTTGCGGCCTTTTCTGCTGCAACCTGTTTGTCACACTGTGTCCTGGATCTCTCGTGGATGATTTTATATATTTTTTTATAACTTTCTTTTATGGCCGCATTGTCTTCCTGCGTGTATTTATCCCGCCATTTTTCACCTAGAAGATGGCGGATGATATTTCTGGTGGATAATATTACAATGGATTTATGGAATGGTTAGTTTCACCTGAAGGGAACAGTGCGTTGAGACAAAATATCTCTTTTATTTTCTACGATAGAGCATAGTCTGCATCTTCATATCTGCTTAATTTATTTAATTGTTTGCGGTTAGTTGAGAGATTTCGTTATAGCGAACGTAGTGCTTGACGTAATAGGCGATTCTTATTTCGAAGATGCTAACATTTTTACTGTCTCGTATACGAAGTATACAGAGAGAAAGTATTGTAATCGTCAAAAAATTCGAACTCGAGATTTTGACGATTCTCCACGTTTTAGACCTCCCTGAGTCCGAAAAACACAATTTTGGAATTATGTCTGTCTGTGTATGTGTTTGTGAATACGATAATTTGAAAACTATTAGAGCTACGGGGATGAAAGTTGGTATATGATCTTTACACATTATTTGTAGGTTTGTATCAAATTTTAGACAAAATCCGTCCACTGGAAGTCTGCCTGTCTGTTTGTCCGCGGTCATGTGAACACTATAACTCAAAAACTTGAATAGCTAGATGGATAAAATTTGGTACACAGTTTTATCGTCATGAATGTAGGTACGTATCAAATTTTGGACCAAATCCGTCGAAGGGTTGATGGTCTGTCGGACTGTATAATCGCATATTTGTAAAAATTATATCTTCTAAACTCTTTGACTTAGATAAATGAAAATTGGTATGACGGTTGCTAGTATTAATTATAGTTCTGTGCCCAAATTTCGTTCCAATCGGTTAAAAAAAGGCGTTCAAATTGTATAATTAATTTTTCTAATCCGATTCTCCATACGCATGCGTATTGGTAACAATCTCTGTGCACGCGGAAGGACTACGTCACTTTGTCCTTGAGCCGGCAATAGTGGAAGTGTGTGATGCATACGTTTTATTCGGTACGCATCTCTTTGAATTTGATTCTTTACCTAAATATTTTGCAATCACTATAATCTACAATGAAAAACCTTCTGATAGTCATTGGATTCTGGGTTACAGTAGGTTCGAATTTTTTTTATCCACGCGGGGGGAGGGAAAACAGCACCTTTTTTTGGGGAAGTATACAAGAAAGTTTTGGGGAGACCACTCCCGCTGGTTTATATTGTTCCCGGTGATATATTTTTGTAATGTTCGTTAAATTGTTCTTTTTGGCATAGCTGGTCGCTAGTGGTGTACATTCCTCTGACTCGTGGTTAAAAAATTTGTTCCTCCTAAAAAACGAATCTACGGTTTATAACGAGAATCCGTCTATTACGAGTGATTTACACCGTCAACGAGCTAATGTTGAAGATACAAACAGTATGTGTATAAGTAGGGTTGCCGTAATTGCAATAGCATTCCACAAAACTTTTGATGAAATAAAATATGAAAGCAAAATGTATTAGGATATTAACTCAGCTTTCAACAATGAAAGAGAAACACGCAATTAAATATTAGTTTAAACAATAAAAACTGTTTGAATTTCGTTGCAGTAATGAAAAGTATTGTTCTAAATTATGCCAAAAAATGCTTTTTAAATTTATTTATTATTAGAGAAAAAATTGTTCGGTAAGTTAATTGATATCATTGAAAAGATAATTTTTTGCACTTTCAGATGGTGTAAAAATGAATTTTGTGCTGCAATATTTCCGGAAGTTATTAAGGAAAAACGCCGAAATTTCGCTTAATTTTTAATTAATTAAAATTCTACTTAAAATTTCAAAAAATGGACTCCGAGGTGCACATTTCCACCCTCCAAAGTATGTTTATGCCAAATTTCGCAGTTCTAGGTCCAGCGGCTTGCCCTGTAGAGCGCCAACACACACATATTCTACTTTATTATTGGTAGATTTAAACACGGAGTTGAGTGGATAAGTCACGGAGTTGAATTATCCAGGTGAGAGCAAAACACATGCCAGATTTCGTACATTAATTCGCTTTGAGTTATGTTCAGATCGCGAATATAATCCCCCCCCCGCACAGAAAAAAGGCTTTTTTTTCGGATAGGTTTAAGACACTGAAGGCATCAAAATTTTGGATAATTGCCGTACTTTTTCTTGGTATTCTTCGTATAAGAGGAAATAAAAATAATTGTCATTGTCTTTTCCTCTTCAATGACTTTTGCCATCGCGATATCTGGAATTTTTGAAAAATAAATAAAAAATTAATAGTGAGGTTTTTGTATACGAAAATAATTAAATTTCCACGCGAGATTTAGTCATTTCTCTTGCATTATTAGTGGCAATTATCTCCAAAAAACTTGGGCAAATGAAGGTCTTGAATCTGCGCGGGTCTTTGCGAAGAATAAATGTGATTTTTATTATCTTTACTGCCATATTCATCGAGTAGGTTTCTTTGAAATGGTAAGTAATTATACGCACTCCGTGTGAATTTTCTACCGCGTAGACTATTATAGGTTTCAAATAGTCTAAAATGGAACAATAAGCCAAGAACCTTGGAGAATACATATTATTGTACTTAAATTCCGATTCGTCTTCACTGAAAATAATTATATTTAAATTAAAAGAAATTCTTTGAATTGTGAAAAGACTCTGAGAATTTTGATATAAATTCTGTACGGAGTTAATTTTAATGTCGATGGAAAATCGAAACGGATTTTAAAATTAAAACTGAAATGCTAAGACTATTTTTTTATATAAAACTAGCAGTACGCGCACGGCGTTGCCCGTGGAATCAGGACTTCAACAAAATGAAAAAAAAAAAAAAAAAACACGCCCACAATGACATGAAAAAGTTTTGAAAACAAAATCAAAACAAAAGATACACATTATTGATTTTCCCGCTTATTTTTTTTTCACGATAAACAATAATAAAATATTGTAGCGTGAAAATTATTATACTGCAAGCTAAGTATGCGAGACGAATAAATACATTAAGATACTGCCGAAAATAATAATCAGTCATTCAATTCAAGGTTATGACGTCACCTCTCCTTCAACCAATCACATAGCCATCTGAGTTCCGAAGTGTCGTGCCGCGCGAGGAACTCTCTCCATAAAAATATTTCTCAACCGCCCAGAAAAAAATTAATTTAAAAAAAACTTGAAAAGATATTTTAACCGTTGTTGTTTTAAATCCGACACAACCGTTCTAGTTATAAGCTAAAAAAAATTGAAAATAATAGTATTATTAGAAAGTCGGATGCAACAAATTTAAAATCAAAAGAAACATCTTCATGCCAAAACTGGGTATTTTTTAAAAATTTCTCAAAATTCAGTAAATTGCGTTAGAAATTCAAAACTAACTTCATTAGAACGGAAATCGCATGCTCTTTCCGATGGTGTATATATTTTTGTCGTAAACGTATTCGTAACTATTCTATTCAGAAATTAGTGCGAAAAATCAACCAAAACAACACAAAACATTAAATAAAAAAATTTCTAGATTAAAATTTAAAATTTCGGCTTCGAGGTGCATTCAGTCACCATTACGACTACCTGTGTGCCAAATTTCATGGCTGTAAGTGCGATAGATTCGTCTGGACATCGCAGACAAACACACACACACACGCACACAAATATTGCATTTTATAAGTATAGATAATTCTTAACGTTACCTTAAGCGATTTTTTTATTTTTTACAAAATCCGTGGAGATCTAGATGAATGACTATAGGGATTAGCAGAAAAAATAATAAAATTGATATTTTATTTTTTAATTAAAATGAATTAATTAAAAACTTAATTTTTGTTAAATTAAATTTTTCCCACTTAAAATATAGTATGCAAATAATTTTATTAATCACTTATTTTATTCAAACTTAAAAAGGGGTAAATTTGTAATTTAAATATCACTTTCTTCGCACTGTAGGGTTACTATTTTCATTTTTTTTTGTATAGTTTAAAAAAATGATTAGTTGTTGCCTACAGTTGACATGCAAGGAAATCTTTTATCTACCACAAATATCAGATTAAATCTGTTCTAACTATTATTAAGTCTTTTCTGGTTTATTCACATTTTGTAAAAAAATAGTTGAATTCTATAAAATGCATTCGATTGTCTCAAAATAAATCGCAATGTAATAGTTTAAAACTGATTTAAAATATTCTTCGATGTTCTCTTTAAAACAGAATCTGTAATTTTAGTTTAATATTACTTTGATGAAATTTCTTGTTTTTCAGAAATATGTTATATTGCGAAGTTCGATTAATTCATGAAACGCTCAGGTTTATTTCTTCGAGAAAATTAAATGGAGATTTGAAAACCAAAAATAAAATATGTTTTTTTTAATATGTACTGATATTAATTGCATGATAACTAATGATCAGAAATCTCCTATAAATTATTCTGCCAACATTTAAAACCCATATAGAGAAGTAAAATATTCTTGATCCCATTTAAAATACAAATTGAAAGATTTAAAATACAGATTTTAAGTTTTATTTTCAATCCGCCATTAATTTCATTTTTCTTTATAGCAGACGATTTTTTTTATTCGTACAATATAGAACGAGAAAACGTTTTTAAGAAGTTCTTAATTCGAATATTTTGAACAAAAATACGTTCCAAATGTTTCTAAATATAAAGATCTGCGTGGTAAAACAAAATTTATT
>BGPR01020372.1:0-27954 GCA_013235015.1 Araneus ventricosus | reverse complement strand
TTTAGACGATGTATTTGCCCGAACCTTGCCCTTTAAAAAGAGCTATTACTAAGAAATTTCCTTTCTGGTATTCGGTTGAGACCAGGAGATTGTTGAGATGGAAGGAAATAGTTCGTTGGTTACTTTTAAGACATAGAAATCCGGTTTTCATTGATGAATTTAGGTCTTCACGTACTGGTGTTAAGTTTGGTATCAAAAGGGATTATGGCAATAATTTACATCTTATTGTGAAAGATTTAATTTCTGAACCAAAGAAGTTTTGGTCACATTTTAAAAATGACAAAAATAATAACCATTTGCCTGGCGAATTAAACTATAACGATAAATGTTTTATCAACGACATTGATATAGCTAATGCTTATGCTGATTACTTTTGTTCGGTATTTAATCCTAGTACTGAATATGAGGGGATAACAGCCTTTGTTGCTTCAAATCCCATAACTCTTTAATTCAAATTCAAATTGCTGAATATGACAGTAACGATGCTGTCGAGTTCAACGGCTTCGGCGATTTTGTTGAGATTGACACTGTCACCTATTACGATATGATTATGGCTGTTAAGGAGTTGAAATCTACTTCAACTATTGGTATTGATGATATTCCCCCTTTCATTATTAAGGGCTGTGCTGAGTTTCTGGCTTATCCCTTTCTTGCGTTGTTTAACTTTTCTTTGAAAACAAATACATTTCTCCATTTCAAGAAGTTAACTAAAATCGCTCCGGATTTTAAAAAAGGTAATTCTGAAGAATGAAAAAATTATTGACCGATTGCAATTCTGAGTCCTCTATCAAAGATTTTTTGAAATTATAATACATGAAAAGCTTATCCCCCAGGTTAAAAATGTAATTTCTTCTGCTCAACATGGATTCATGACTAAACGTTCTACTTCAACTAATTTATTGTGCTTAACTGACAAAGTTATTTCCGCCTTTGAAGACAATTGTCAACTAGATGTTGTTTACACTGATTTCTCAAAGGCCTTCGATTTAATCGAGTTTGGTATTCTTATGAAGAAATTGAGAACTATTGGTTTTCATGTCAATCTTGCTCAATGGCTTTTCTCGTATTTGAGTAATCGGACTCTTTATGTCTATTTTAATGTCATTTCTGATGCATTTTCAAACACATCTGGAGTTTCTCAGGGTTCAAATCTTGGTCCTTTGCTTTTTATTTTGTTTATAAATTACCTTTGTGATGAATTGGGTTTGTCTGGGTGTCTTTTTTAACCACGATCTGAAATTTTTCAGACAAATACTATCCATTGCTGATGCTGCTCTTTTACAAAACGACCTTATAACTAATATCAGTGGTGCATCGTAAATAAATTGCTCCTTAATGTTGAAAAGTGTAGCATTCTTAGCTTTACTAGAAAATCACAGCCTATTTTTTACTCTTACCAAATCAATGGTATTTTACTACGCCGATCCAAGTCGGTTACTGACCTTGGTATTACTTTTGACACTAGCCTCGATTTTACCCAACATATTGACAACATTGCCTCTAAGGCCTACACTAAACTCGACTTTATCAAATGTATTACCAGATATTTCTCCGGTGTACTTGTTCTGAAGGTTTTAATTTTCACTATTGTCCGCTCGGGTCTTCAGTACTGTTGTCTTGTCTAGGACCTTACAATAAAAATAAAATTCAAATTATTGAACAGGTACAAATTAGGTTTTTGCGTTACTTATTTTACCGAACAAATCCTTATTATCCGCAAGTCTTATCCTCATCTCTTTCATGTAACATCTTCGGCATTCACAGTTTGAGGCTCCGACGTGATCTTTCTTGTCTGTTATTTTATCATAAGCTAATTAATGGTGCCACTGATTGCAGTGACATATTGAGCCGTAACACTTATTCTGTGCCGACTAGAAGTCTGAGGAAGAATTGTTTATTTATAAATGTGTTTACCAGATTTAATTGAATGCGCAACTTTTCTATTTATAAATTTTAAAAGATTTTTAACAGGTACTCTAATGATCTTGATGTGTTCAATATGTCTCATGGTGTTTTTAAGACTGAATGTTTGCGGCTTTTGTGTTCTTGAAGTGTTTTTATTTCGTGTACTTTTTAAATTCGTGTTGAGTTTTTAGTGATTTTTGTGTCTGTTGTTATTAATCTGTGTTTTATGCCTATTTTAGTATTTGTTTCTGTATCATGTACTCTGTAATTGGAGTTTATTCTGTAATGTGAATTTTCTAAATAAATAAAATAAAAATAAATAAACTACGACCAAAAAACTAACCAAACTAACAAGCAATTTTTTTCAATGAATCCACAGTCGAAATACGGAGGTATTGCCACTACTTTTTTTTTTATCCAACCCTTGCAATAGGAAGGGGCTGCGTTCTTATCCCCATTCCGGAACGACTATTATTGATCTTATTATCAAAGGGAGGGCACGACTTGGAGATTCAGTTCGGGATGGGACTTGTTTTATTAATAGTATACCTTTAGGGTGTTCATCCATTAAAATGCTAAAGCGCAATGGCCAACCAATTGGGAGAAAATGGCCCTCAAACTTTCGGCTTAGCTTATATACTAGTAAGTTGTCACCGTTGTTGAAGCGCTATTAATATGATCGGTATAATACTGGCTTGGAAATCTTTTGCCCAAGGTTCGATCCCGCCTCCGTTTTCTTTTTCGAAAATAATTTTTAAAATTGATATTTGATTAAATTTAAAAATGTATAAGCATCTTTTAATAAAATAATAATTTTTAAGCATTAAATATTTTTTTATTCATATGATGTATCAATCATAGTCATAATTTAATTATTAAACAGTTAAATAATCATAAAAACTTTAATGATGTTAAATAAGTATAATTACTATTATCATTATATGTCATTAGTTTTTGAATGATTCCGTTAAAGTAATTACAAAATTTCAGTTCTAGTGGAAATCTTCTTTATGGAAACGGTTTTGACCGAAAAATAGAGAGCAGTTGTTAAACTTTTGAATACAGAGAAAGGAAGTTCAAAATCTAAAAATTATTTCCCAATAGATCTTTAAAATAAACGTACACCATTTATTAATTATGGAATATGTCAAAATATTCTTTTATTTCTAATATTTTATGAGATGTTCTTGTACGTAAATAAAAATTAATAAATGTCGGAAAATTTCAAAAATTAAAGGTAAAAAATCTTCTTACGATGAGAGCACTATTATATTTATATAACGAGAGCAACTATAATTAGTTATTATTTAGCACCATTAAATTTGTATTTATAATTTTTTCTTTATGTAAATAATTTTTGTTATTAATAATTAATTTCAAATTAAATTAACAATTTATAAATATTTAATTTAAACTATTAATCATTTAATTGAAAAATAACTGCTTATTTATGAATTTCCTTGAATTTCAGATATAAAATAATTTTTAAACAGTTATATATTTATAAATACATTGTCCCGACCAAAACCGGTTCCGTAAGGCTAGATAGGAAATTTTGTAATTGCTTTAACGGAATCATTCAAAAATTTTAATGACATATAATGATAGTAGTAATTGTACTTATTATTTAACATCATTAAAGCTGTTTTCATGATTATTTAACTGTTTAAAAATTAAATTATAACTATGATTGATATATCATATGAATAAAGAATTATTTAATGCTAAAAATATTAATATTTTATTAAAAGATGTTTATAAATTTTAATTTAATCAAATATTAATTTCAAAAATTATTTTCGAAAAAGAAAACGGAGGCGGGATCGAACCCTGGGCAAAAGATTTCCAAGCCAGTACTATACCGATCATACTAATCGCGCTTCAACAACGGTGGTAACTTACTAGTATATAAGCTACGCCCAAAGTTTGAGGACCATTTCCTCCTAATTGGCTGGCCATTCCGCTTTAGCATTTTAATGGATGAACACTCTAAAGGAATACTATTAATGAGCCAAGTCTCATTCCGAACTGAATTTCCCAAGTCGTGCCCTCTACTTGTAAGACGTTGCAGCAAGCGCTTACAATTTGGTTCAAGGGTTTTTGAGAATTCAAAATTCAATAAGTAAAGTCGCTCCGGACTAGGCAATGCGGAATGACATAATCGACACGATTGTAACCACGAGACGGAGGCACACCTAACCCCCAACATCTTTCTATACCGGTACTCCTAACTGGCGGAGAACCGGCAGTCAGCTTCTTTCTCTCTGCAATGCGTGGTTGCCTGTTAGTCATAAGCACCATAACCTCCACCTCACGAGGTCTAGTTCAACCCTCCTCCTGTCGAAAGTGTGCAGACCCTGTCCACTACTTTATTGTACAGCATCGTTACATCCATATATACAATATTTATAACAAATCAATAAACATATCTACATTCAATTTGAAGAAACAGCGTATTTACAAAAATCACATTTTGAGCGCAAAGAAGAGCTTGTCAGCCCGAATGTTCCAGTGTCGAGAAATTATGAATAACCTCTTTAAGAAAAACTTGAAATTTTGGCTTTATTATCAAGATATCAATTGGTTTACTCAAATCCATATTCAGCTCCTTTCTTTCCGGCTTTCAACTGTTACATATTTATCCACAGATTGGATCCTGATCCAAGATAATATCCACATACTTTCTTGCTCCAATTACCACTTCTCAAACTGTATGTTCCATGTACCCACTTAGTACATATGTCGACGACCATAGTTACATATGTCGATTTTTCTATGAAAACCACCTTCTTCTGGTAACAATTGAATACATCGTGTACCATTAGTTTCTGGTTCAAGTAGAAGTCTTCTTTGATTTGCCTTGTATCCATTTTGTCAAAAGTTACTTTGTATACCATTGGTTGAATTATATTAGCGATTTACACTTAATTTCGTCTTTATCTGTATTCTTGATTCCTAAAACGTGAAATCAATATTTGTCTTTGGAGTTATAATCTTTGCCACCTCGTCCGCCTTTCAATTTCCATACTGACCCATATGGGACTTATCTCAACCCTATTTCTTTGTAGTCTATAATTTTCTTTTTATATAATTTATGATTTTCCTTATTTCATTCAGTAACTGGAGAGTCAGTAGTGATGATCTCGGGTCGGATATAGTTGATACAATTACTGATTCTTTATCAATAATAAATTCAATTGCCATTTTATTGCCATAATCTCTGCCATAAAAACTGTACATTGATCCAAAAGGCTAAAAGTTTTAAATTTCGTTTCTCTTCCATTGTTGAACAAGACGAACTACCAGACCACTTTTCCATCTAATTTTGACCCATCAGTGCAAATAACTTTGCATTAATTCTTTTAAAAATAATCCCAGTTTATATGTTCTGGACATCCTAAGATTTAATGTTCTCTTCAGATCCAAAATGTTGAACTCCATTTAAAGTTTCGTAAGATTTTACATTTTTCATATCAAGGTATTCTTCAGTGATATTTTTAGCTTTAAGGTCTAGCGTAGTACACCAACTCAGAACTTATAGAACTGTTTCAAATGAAAATTTTTAAGTTTGTTATGCAAATTAACGAATAATGTTGGTTTTGCAATAATTTGTTTTTTATTCGTATGTTGCCGTTTTGCTAGATTTCCACACCATACAGAATGATTTTTTCATTATTTTCAGATAAATTTATTTAACTATTTTAGTTCCCAGGTGGCACGAACGTTACAACATAGTTTTTCGTAGATTTTAATAATTTCTTCCTATACGCGATTTAAAAGAAGAATAAATCTCGTATTGGGATAAAAATTGATCCACAAATATTTCAATTCTTTCGCATAACGGATTTTCTCTCCGTCTAATTAAATTCCTGTTAAATGCGAAACTTCTTTCTTGTTTTAAACTGTATATGTAATTTTGTTCTAAGTAAAGCTTAAATTATACCCTCAGGCCCACTCTTCAAATTTCATCATTATATTTCTATTTAGATCTGTAAACCTATATAATGCAGTTGCCTTCAGCAGAACAAAGAGTTACTGAGAAGCAGTTCCATCACATTTTACAAGCTGTTAATCATGTATTTTTTCACCTATGCTCTTGAAACTGTCATCACTATTATGCTTTCTTGAACTAAAAATGTTGTGCTATTTTCTTCAATAGAACTCTTTCAATATGTTGAGATTTCTTTCCGCCAGTTGATTTACACTTTATTTGGGTTAGGGAGGAAGAGCACTGCCAATTTTCCAACTTATATATTTGAAGCAGCAAACCCTTTTTAGCTTTTCGGAGTCGGAGGTTTTCCCTTTCCTATTTTTATAAAATAAAGAATGTCGATTCCCATCCGATGTGCAGCAAGATAATAAATCTTCTTTAAAGAACTTCATTTTCCTTTAATCTGTCCTGTAAGTAATTCCGAGTAAGTTCTGAAATCATTTAAAAATGAGGAGTTTCCTATAAATGCAAATAGTAGCCCCCTCGATGGTAGGAAGGAAGACCAGGGCCATCTTGACAAATTTAAGTGCACTGAGCTGGAGCAATTTGGCGGCCTATGAGAACCGTAATTAGAAATTTGATCACCTAAGACCCAACGAAAATATCTGCCTTATAAAAAAATAACTAAAAAAAATAAAAGAAAGTTACCTGTTCTCTGGAGTAACGCTTCACAATTTTGAAATGTTTTCTCCATTTCCCAGGAATTTTATAAATTTAATTACACAGCTCTTACATTTAGTTAGCAACATTTTTTATATGTATAAATGCATTTATGGGTTATATATATTATTGAGCATAGAAAGATACTCATATCAAAATAATTCTGAAAGTTATATGCAATCGCAATATCAAAATATAAATAATATTACTGTATTTCAAATAACCACACTAAACTTTCCATATCGTAATACAATATAATAATCTATATTATATAAAACGCTTATGCGTGGCGCAAAAAATGACCTTTATTTCTTTCTCCCCGTTGGCAACGATCAGTTTGTTTACCAATCTCAACCCTGACGCCAAGAATTTCGCTAACCGAGCTAATCGCTTACGGATTACAGGAGAAGTCGTTACTCTTTTTTGAATTTATTTAAAATTAACTCTTTACGAAGTTTTGAATAAAATTTGCGTAGAAGAGAGCAGCGTGCAAGGGAATCCCTGGATGAAAGATTTCAGCGAAGATCGGCCAGAAAAAAATCGAAATCGGCCGCCGATAGGCTTAGGGAGCCAGTCTTTTTTTTTTTTTTGATACTAATTGTGTGCACTATTTACTATGTGTAAAAATAAAAATTACAGAATAAAGACCAGAGAACTAATTATACATCAGAAAAGTTCTCTTGCACACTGCTCTCGGAGAATGATTAAAGTTGCATACTGTTTGCAACAACCGTGTTTGTACGGACTGTTTTAGCACATATATATTTTCACTGGAAGAGAATTACCACATGCTGCTAATGGTGAATGATAATGTTGCATACTTTTTGCTTTTCTGTGTAATATTTCATAAAAAAGAGTGCATATTTAAAATTTTGCTTAAAAAAGCAAGGATTTTTAAAATTTTTGAGAAAAAAGCTATCTTATCAATAATAAAAGGCTAAAAGTAAATAATTATTATGGGTTTTAAATTTGAATAGTTAATATGAACATGTTTCAAGCCACTATTTTCTTTAAACTGTCCTTTTTTTAGCTAAAAGGGTTGCAAGATGGTTTACATCTTTCTACGACAAGAGACGATCAAGAATTTTCTGAGATTTAAAACACAAATGACTGCACTGAGAAACACACTATATTTTTCTTGACTAAATAATTGTTGAAATAAGCATGCATATATGTGGGAAAGCTTTTCTGAATTACACTCCATTGCAAAGAGGGCATATTTGAAATTTTGGTGGAAAAAGCAATTTTTAAAAATTTATTTTGAAGATTTGGAAAAGGCTATCTTATCAGTTTTAAACTTAAAATTTTAGTGGAATGAAGTTATGTTGAAATAAACTTTTGAATAAATACTCAAAAGTGTATGTCAAGAAGTTTTAAATTTCTGATTGATGAATATAATTTTGATTTTTAATCATCTTTGGATTATAAATATTACCTTTCAAATTTCTTTCTAATATTTACATATATATCTGTGCTATCAGAAGATTTTAATTGTGGAAACTGATGAAAAATTAATTTTAGGAGTTCGTACAATTTCAAATAATTTAAATTTACTTTTATTAATTTACTCAGTGGCGGATTTTGTCGATATGAAGCCACAGGCGCAAAACTGACTTGAGGCCTCTTCCCTCTACCTAATGTCTCAACTTCCCCATCAGCTTAGCTCTACGTTGTGCGTAGAATAGGTTTTGAGGCCCCCTACCGTGACCATCGATGGTCAACGCCCTTACTCAATGCCGCAACTTCGCCGTCGGCATAACTACAATTTACGTCCAATAGGTTTTGATCCCCCAACCGAATGTCACCAATTCGCCATCAATTTGCACTACTGTATAGGTCGAATGGATTTTTAAGCTCTCTGGATTTTAGAGGCACGAGGAGAGAGCCTCTAACGCCTGTGCGGAAAACCGCCACTGAATGTACTTATAATTTCCTAATACTAGCAGAAACGGATAACTATGGCAAGCGTGTAAAGCGAGCTGTTTTCACATAGTGATCCCGAAAGAATCGCGTGATTCTTTGGTGTCAGTGAGCGGAGCGAGCAGGGGGTGTTATTTATTTATTTATATATATATATAATATAAAGATTTTATAACAACTGTGCTAGGACACCCAGTGTCTTCATCATAGACTTACGATACGAATCTATCCTTAGTCTATGGTCTTCATGTAGCGAGCGAAGCGAGCCCCCGGAGGATTGCAGCGCAATCCTCCTGGGGGTTGGCGAGCAGGGGGCAGAGCCCCCTAGTATTCTTTAATATAGTTCCCTACAGTGTAATTAAAGAACTATATCTGATGCTCTATAAAATATTAGGTATCTATGTACTTTATCATTGATAATATACATTGAAGTGCCAAAAGTCACGGGATAACTCCTAATATCGTGTGTCGTCGTAGCATTGAGTCAACATAACGTGGGAAGTACAATCGTAGGAACTCGTATTTTACAGTAAAGATTGGTCACGAGGTTACCTGCGGCGTTATTTGTGTCTGGCAGGTAGGGCAAGTGCCCTGGACGCCATTTTCAGGGGGCTCAAAATCGAGGAATCAATTACATGTGAGAAATAAGTACGTTTTTTTAAAAAAATCTTATTCCCCAGAATTTTAAAAATTAAATTGGTTCCAGTCAATTATGGGAAAACATAAAGAATACAGTCCTTTTCACAGCCTGGGGACCAACTCACGCCAGGTTTCTCAAAACAAAATAAATAGTCTATGTTACAAGGATCTGATGGCCAAAACCATTTCTTCGAAAGGGAAGGATTCATAGGAAGAAAGTCATTTTCAAAGATTTCTGTCTCAAAGGGGGGGGGGGCGGTATACTTAGGGTTACCATACGTTCGGATTTTCGCTAGGACAGTTAGTGTCGGATCTTCAGAATGTCCGGATTTACGCCCAGTGAATGCAGCGAGCGAGGAATTTTGTTGTAATAGGGAAAATCTGACATATTAAAAAAACTTGCCTCTTTCCGCCAATGAAAGAAAATTCATTGTTTATATTAATTGTTGATGAGAAAGTGAATGAGCCTCCTTATCCAGGTCCTTGTTCCAACTGAAAATTAAAAGTTTTGATAGTTTTGCTTTAATACTGTTTTTCATTAAAATGATTTTGAATTACCAAACATTAATAAAAACTATCTTCTTTGCATTCTGACGACTTAAATTATTTTTCACTTCCTCGAACTCTGTGCTAGTGTTCTGAAAGAAGGTCGTTGGTAAGCAGGTTTTAGAATTTCATTCTGTACTTAGACCTCCCAAGACCCTTCAACCCTCAAATCCCACGGCGCGTCTGTATTTCGATCAAAATATTATAATAACCCTAGGTATACTTGACCATCTTCAGAACGTTTTAGTTAAGTGAAGATAATGCAGTCACTAAAAAAAAGTATTCGGGCACTTAAACAAAAAAAAATTTGAAGTCGATTATTTCTGTTATTTTTGGGAATAACTATAACTTTTTGTAGTATCTTTATAAAACGTACTATTAGACATAATTGCAGAAAAAAGGAGCTGAATAAATGAAATAATTACACGACTTTTACAACTTTCATTTTCAGTAAGGTGAAAACAAATGTCAAAAGTATTCGGACAGTAAGAGAAATTGAAGTCTTTTGGCGATAAATCAAAAGAAATAAAATGCTGACTTGCTTTAAGTTACGGCAACCCTTTGATTAATCAGTCCTAGCAATGAAGATCAGAAAGTATTTTGTAACTTAAAAAAAAAAAGTCGAAAGAAACCCGAAATTAGAATTGAAATGAAAAAACTCATTGTAGATCACTATAAAAGTGGAAAATCTATTCGAATAATAAATGATATTTTAAAAATAAGTAAATTAACAGTACTTAGTATACTTTCTAAATATAGCAAAACAGGTTCTGTAGAAAATATAGCACGGACAGGACGGCCAGCAATTTTAACACCTCGCGAGCAGAGGTAGTTTGTTAAGAAAATCACTATCAATCCGAAGATAAGTGATGTTAAATTAACGCTTGGAGCTAGAAAACGTTTCGGGAAAATATCTCATCCTGACACATATTGAGAATAGAAACATGTTGAGGAATCATGACTTTCATGCTCGAGTTGCTAGAAAAAAACTGTTTAATAGTAAAAGTGAACCAGAAGGAGAGATCGAAATTCGCTAGATGTTATTTAAAAAAACCAAAAGCGTTTTGGGAGTCTGTAACTTTTGTTGACGAAAGTAAATTTAATGTTTTTGGTTCAAATGGAAAGCAAAAGGTACGTAGAAGAGTATAAAGGTAAGAGCTTAAACCAAGAAATCTTCGTGCTACAATGAAACATGGCGGCGGCAGCCAACTTGTCTGGGGTTGCATGGGTAGCTTTGAAACAGGTAACTTAGAATTAATTCACAGCAAGGTTAGCAAATATGGTTACATAGACATTCTTAAAATAAATATAAGACAAAGTGCTCAAAAAATGGGAATTTTGGCCAATTTTAAACTCTACCAAGACAACGTTCCGAAGCATACGTCCCATATTTGTAGGTTATGGGCTCTCTATCATTGTCCTATGGTCATTAAAACGCCAGCCCAAAGTTCCGACCATAATCCTATAGAACATTTATGGGATAATATATAACAACATTTGCATGAAAGTAATATTACGAGCAAAAATATCCTGAAAGAAAAACTAAAGAAGAATGGAGAAATATTGATCCCAATACATACAAGCAATTAGTCAATGCAATGCCAAGTAGATTGAAAGAAGTAATAAAAAAATAATGGTCGGCCAACAAAATACTAAAATAGTGCTTTCAAGTAGTAAAAGTATTTTTTGTTAATTAATTTATAAGTGTCCGAATACTTTTTTGGACTGAAAATCTGTTGTAAAAGAATTATAGCGTTAATTATGCTATAATTTTTAAGTTCAAGAAAACTCAGTAACATATGTTTTGTCACACCTTGTAGGATTTAAAGACAAGATTCGTTTTGCAATATATTGTTTTAATATTTTTTATTTGATGAATAGAGTGTTATTCATCTTGGTGTGCGAATACTTTTTTGGGTGACTGTATATCGATAACATCACAGGGTGTCTAGTGGTTTCTCACGGTATGGTTGAATCTAAAATGTTATAGTCTCCATATTAATTGACTATCGACTTCTACAGAAGTTCGTGACAAGTAACTAGGATTAATACGTTAGCCACCACGACTCGCGTCTGAGATTCAAAGCATCTATCTAATTAGATGAGTCCTTCTCTGCTATTTCTGAACTACAGTAGAGGAGGGTTCATCTGATTAGATAGTAGATGCGAATCGTATTTGATTCATATGGTGATCAACGTGTTAAAGTGCTATTTCTACTTTCAAAGATCAGAGTAAAGTATGGAAAAAAAATATTTCTACTTGTTTGGTAAGGTGAAAAGAGAATCCTTTTCAAGCTATCAATATTTAGAGTTTCTGGAGATAAAAAAAAATAACGTAATAATTTTTTCATCATTATTCGAATTTGTAAGATTTTTTCAGTGGATTTGGTATACATTTTATCTTAAGGTTTAAATGGGAGATTAATGGGATGCATATTTGTTTTATATTTTTCTACAGTATCAAGAACGACTGTTCGAATCTCTTATTTAAATCCTTTTTAAGTGGTTAAAATGTATGAAATTTCCTAAGTAACTTCAGCAAAATTTCATTAAAAAAACTCGAAATTATTTCATAAAATTTGTTTTATTTTTTAAAATATTTTTGTGATATATCCTTATAATGTCATTTAGATAAAAGAGCCGTCCCATTTTGTAGTTCTCTACCTAATACTAAAAGCGATTGTGTGTTTCTGTTGTTTGTCTGTTCGTTGGCGCCTTTCAGAGCAGGCCGTTTGGCTTAAAGTTACCAAATTTGTCCCGAATACATTTTGGAGGGTTAGAAAGTGCAACTCAAAGCGATTTTTTCGAAACTTTAATTAGAATTTCAATTAATGAGAACGTAAGCTAAATGTCGATAGTTTTTTTGTGATAACTTCTAAAAATATTACCGTACAAAAATCGATTACATTAATCACGGATATAAAAACAATAGAAAAACATCCACTGGAAACAATATCAAAGAATTTCGTAGAACTTTATAATAGAGATGTAAATAAAAATCACATCCAAATGAATTGAATTTGTTAAAAGAACTGGTAGTAGACCAAAAAAATTTAAATAATACATGCTGAATCTTGCAA
This sequence comes from Araneus ventricosus, assembly GCA_013235015.1. Taxonomy (NCBI): domain Eukaryota; kingdom Metazoa; phylum Arthropoda; class Arachnida; order Araneae; family Araneidae; genus Araneus; species Araneus ventricosus. Next base: position 15,213 of record BGPR01020372.1, on the reverse strand, counting down.
TACATATTGAATAATAATTGTAATGAACTTTTCCAAATGTGCTTAACAGTATTCAAGTTATTTCTTACCTTAAATGTTACCATAACAAATACAGAAAGTTCTTTCAGAAAATTAAAATTAATTAAAAATTAGCTCCGATTAACATGAGTGAAGGTCGTTTAAATGACCAGGCGCTATTAAGAAGTGAAAAGGAATCTGCTAAAAATTGCTATTTTTAAAATGTGATAAATGAACTAGCAAACAAAAAATCTTATATTTAAATAAATACATTTTTAATCAAATATTTTTATTTTAAAACCTTTTATTTTTATCTTTGAAGAAATATTCTAGGACCCTCAAAAAAGTTTTTGTACTGGTCCCATCATAACGCATTAATAGAGGACTATAATTTTGTCAATTTGTAAAATTTTCTCAAAAATTGTCCGATAGCTCGCGGTAACTTTTGTATGAAACACAGGGCCGGGGCATGGGGGGGTAGGGGGTGTGTGACACCCCCCCCCAGATTTTTCTGAAGTCGGCAAATTGACTAAATGTGTCAGCAAATTTTGAAAAGGCAATCGAACGCATTATTTTATTCTACGTATCCACGACATTTGCAGAATTATTGAAACGCTAAAAAAACAAAGTGAACTTTTATTTACTAAGTCGGTTTTTAAATTCTCTTGCAGACCATTGTTGTTGCCGAGAAGAAACCGTTCCGACTCCGAGTTCAGGGGTATGCGTGGCGTGACTATTGTTAACTGTCCGGGGTTCGGGCAAACTCTCCCTTCTGTAGTAAAATATATAAAGATAAATTTTCAATGCAGCGAAAGAAATGAGACGGCGCTGTTTTGTAGATCCCGAAATTTTCCGTTACCCATCTGTAAACAGCTGCAGCGTTCTTCTCTAGACTTTCTAGTGTACTCCCTAATAAAAGTGTCATCCCCCTACAAGTCCTTGGACACAAGGCCGAAATTGCCGAGTTTTATTACACTGAATCGGGGAGCACGGCAAGTCGATATTGCCGACAAAATAACTACACACCGAAGTCGGTGTATGTTTACAGACGGACGAAGCGACAGACATATATAATTCCAGAAAATGTTTTTTTAGTTTTCGGGTACTCTAATGTAGAAAATCATCAAAATCTCGATGTCGAATTTTTTTGGCGTTTATAATTGTTTTTTTTTTACTTCTCATGTGAGAAAGTAAAGAGTTTTTAATGCAAATATCCTCATCTATCTTACGTCTTTATTACTTTTTTCTTTCAGATGAGTTAAAAGAGAAAATATCAATACTACGTTTTCTTAATATCTTAGAACTTAAAAAATAACATTAATTCGATAGAAGAATTGAGTAACAATAATCAAAAAATGAAAAGACAGTTTAAATTTTAATTATTATTGTGGGCTTATTTTGCATAGTATTTTTATAGTTTTAAATATAAGAAAATATTTATGAAAATTTTTCCACCACATAGAAAAGGAATAAATAATTATTTAAATTTTTTTATGATATTGATTTAAGAAACCTTGAGAGAGATAAACTTTTGAAGAACTACATATGAGGAGCTTTCTGACAAAAGTGAACATATACGCTTTTTTCTAAAAAGCGTTTTGTTACAATTTTCTCATCTGAGTACCTAACTGTACGAGGGTGCAGTATCATTCAATTTTGTCTCAAAACTTATTTTTTCCCCTTTGTAAAATTACCCAAAGTTCTTAATTCTTTAGCAAAACTAAAATTATCCACTTCTAAAACCAACTTTGTAAAATAATTATGTTCACTTTTGATTTTAAAAATTTTTTTAATCTTTCTGTAACATCTTTATTTATTTTTGGCCGTCTGTGTGTTTAATGCTAGAAAAATATATCTAACTCTCTCTCATTTTTTTGAGGTCTTTCTCTTACGTAAAATGTCAGCATTTCTCTTCCAAAATCTTGATAATTATGTCCAGAAACATTGAAATATGCCACATAAGGAAACAAATAAACAAAATAATCTCTTTTCCAACCCTGGAAGCTTCTGCGAGCAGGACAGTTTAAGAATCCTGTAATTTAATGGTGTCTTCGGATTGCACCATTCGTGAAAAAAAGGGGTTGAAGTAGACTGACAGATTTATGATCGGTTGTTTTTACATCTCAAAAACCCCTAACTTCTTATTGGGCTGGAAACTCGAATGGACACTATACTGAACAGTGGTAAAGTTAAAGACAACATAAAGAAATCTCAATTCAGAAAGCGGGAGTGGAGCTGATAAAGTACAGTACGACTTTTATACAGCAAACCTGCTTTACTATAGGTGAATTAAATCATTATTCATCTGTGGAACTTGGTTAATTCAAACATTTTTTATTCGATTTTTTCTATATTCTTAAAATATCTATATGCGTAATGCCTAAATATAATCTGCAATTCGAATTTATTTTGCTTACTTAAATGTCAAGAATGAAAATTGTAAATTCTTTTATATTTCTAAATTGCTTTCGTCCTTACTTTGTATGCTCATCGATCGTGAATAACTTTTTAAGGTTCTTTATTGACTCGAGAATCCAATCAATGTATCCAATCAAAACAACAATTAAATATTTCTGACTTTTTGAATTATTTTAAATTTAAGCTTTAAGTAAGTTTATTAACATTATTTTTAAAAAAATCTATAAATATTATTACTTTGTTAATTAAGATTTCACAATGTGTATTTATTCATTTTGTATTCTTTATTAAAGGTTAAATTTTAAAAATAGATTTTTTTTGCCTTTTTTAGTTAAAATTGCCGTTTTCTCATGTTGTATTCACTTTTACACAAAGATTTTCTGAATTAAATTCGAATTAGCCAAGTTGCACTGCTTTTCATTATTTTACATTGCTTTTTGTTGCATTAATTATTTAACATGATTTGTTTTAATAGACCTAAAAAATTCTGCAAATTTATGTATATATATTACTAGAGGCAGTTTGCGATTTTTCAAGTACTCGGATGAGGAATAAAAGAACCTTTTTCCGTTCGAATTCCGTGTATATAATAGTAATAAACGGAAATTCAAATTGAGTTGAATTTCGAATCAGTGTTTTTTTTAACATCGAGATTAGTGATATAACGAATAATGATTTGGCCAAATACCTACTATGTAAAAACATTTCACTTTTGATTCTGAATAAAATAATTCTCAAATTTTAAATGTAAAAAATTAAAGATTAATAAAATTTATATTTTCATTGTTTGCATATTTAAAAAAATTAACACCTTGATGTGCTTTTTTCATAATATTTTAAATATCTGAATTACAATAATTATTTCAATAATAAGAAATGACCAAAGGAGGGATCTTTCATACACTGATTTTTTTTTATTGTCCACATCTATGAATGAAATTTTAGTGGCATGATATGTTAAGTGCCCAAGGATTGATTATTATTCGTATTATTTAAATATCATATGTATGTATATTATTTATGTGTCAGAACGTATTATTTATGATTAATTGAATTTAATGATGGTAAGAAATAAAATTCAGTTCAAAATAATTATAGTGGTAATGAAATAATTTATATTAATAAAATTGTACTGTATTTCTGATATTTTGATTATATTGGCCAAATCAGGCTATATGGCGATTCAGAAAGGGAGGGTGCTTCTAAATAGTGCTTTGCTCTGCGTCTGTTCTTATACTAGGGTCATGCACTGGAATCTCTCTTGCGGCTTCGTTAATATCTATTATCCATTTTGTTCAAATATTTTATGGCTATATTTTAAATAAATCCCAAATGGTTTTGTGTTTCAGATCTTTAAGAATAAATTTAGTTTCTGAGGACATTTGTGATATCTTTCTTGTAGTGCTCACAGTTTTTCTGATGGGTTGAACCCTCACACATACATTGGGAAAACACAGCTAATCAATAGTCGCAGACGCGATTTATAGAGGACGAGTTTATTTTCCATCGAGAGATAGGACTTCCTACCAAGGAGGGAATAAAATCGTGCCTTTTGTAAGCTAAATTTTGTCTTTATTTTTTTAATGTTCTTTTTGAAGGCAGGTCTTTTGTCTTTGTTTGAGCAATTAGATATTTCGTATCCTCATCATTGAAAATGATATTATGCATCATAGCAGGAACATGTATGTATATTAGAACTATAAAAATATTTGTCTTTTAAGTGTTGAAGTTCATCATGAGAGCCGGCATTTTTTGGATCTCACACCCCCCCAGATGCGAGACGCTTGCCACGTCCCTGATGAAACACCAAAAACCTCGAAAAATGCAGCTAATATTTTTTAAAACCCCTAAAGAGCAAAAAATTTTTTCACACTTTAGGCCTGATATGAGATTCCGCAGTATAACTACTGATAGGTGGCGCTGAAGATAGTTAGCACCATACGTGCACATCCATATGGTTAAAGAATAAAGAAAGATAATTTTCTTTATGTATCAAGTAAATAAATGTATATGAAATGTTCTAGTACTAATTTCTCAAAAACAAATCTTAACTTGATTAGATAGATCCATTCTGTGTATAGCTGTAACAGCACTAAAATACTTAGCGCCACTCACAATGGTGAACGAGAGTAACGCTATTGTTTTATTAGAGCATATCCAAACAACGCAAAGTAGTAACGCTATTGTTTTATTAGAGCATATCCAAACAACGCAAAGTTTCATATATATGCCATCCATCGTAATATACAATCGAAAATTCAATTCTACTGGGCAGTTAAATTTAATGTAGAAATTGGGTAAAAGCCTAATATGGCGTTGGTTTTGATTGACGAAGATTCTTATGTACAATTAGAAAAGTGAGCAGAGGTAAAAATTTGATCCCAAACAGAGTTATTGCCTTTGAAAAGATAGGATAATATGCAAAACTTTGAGATCTTCGTGGTTTTTATTTGACGCCGAAGTAAGCAAGCATGTCAAACTTTCCGTATGGTCTACTGACATGCGTGCATAGCGAATGTCAATTGTACCACTTTAAATATAAGACAAAGTTTTATATAAAATTCTGAGTTCTGATACTTGTTGATTCCGTACTGCAACCTCCATATCAACGAAGTTAATAATTCGATCAAAAGTTACTTCAATAATCTTGCAACATCTTCCACTCCAGACCTTATCTCCTCTCAAGAAGTAATTAACCTGATTAAAAGATCAACCCTCGAAAGGCAACAGGTCCCGATGGTGTCCCCAACAAAGCCATTAGAATGCTCACCCTCAATGCTGTTACTTACCTTACAAAAATTTTCATTAAATGCCTTATCTTACAACACTTCCCGGATGCTTCGAAAATTGCTCATGTGCTTATGTTCCCTAAGCCAAACCAAAGCCGCAAACTCCCTGGTTCCTATAGACCAATCAGTCTGCTTAGTAATATATGCAAACTCTATGAAAAAATTCTTCTCAAAAGGCTAAACGATCACTGCTATTCCAACAACATTATTCCTGACGAGCAGTTTGGCTTTAGGGATAAGCACAGCTGCACCCACCAACTACTCCGAGTCGCAAACAAAATTGTTGAGGGCTTCAACATAAAACACTACACAGGAGGAGTTTTCTTAGATGTCAGTAAGGCTTTTGACCGAATGTGGCATAACGGTCTCATTGTCAAACTGATTAAATACCAATTACTGGAATACCTCATTAATTACCTCAAATTATTCAACTATTCCTTTCAAACAGAAAATTTCAAGTCAAAATTAATCATGTCCTTTCCTCAGTTGGCAACATCCAAGCAGGAACACCTCAGGGCAGTTCTCTCATCCCCACCCTCTACAATATTTTCAACTCTGACTTCCCTCGCAACGACAAAGTCCTTAACTGCCTCTTTGCCGATGACTCAGCCATCCTCACACAGGGTAGCAATATCGGATTCATTATTAAAACGCTCCAATCCCAACTAGAATGCATTGAATACTGGTGCACCAAGTGGAGAGTGGCCATCCATACTGAAAAAACAAAGGCAATTCTTTTCCGAAAAGGACACTCCAGCAAAGTACTCAAGACCTTCTCATTCATGGAAAATTTACCCTGGGAAAATCAAGTCAAATATCTTGGACTTATTCTTGATTCCAAACTCTCTTTCAGGCAACATGCTAAATAAACTCTGACAAATTTTGGAATAAAGTCCATATGATAATCCCTCTGATTGGCAGGCATTCTCCTCTCTCACTAAACAGTAAAGTACTATTATTCAAACAAATACTCAGGCCAATTCTAACCTACTCTGCCCCTATCTGGTGTATCACCGCAAAAACTCACAGAAGAAAAATCCAGATGCTGCAAAATAAAATTCTCCGAATCATGAAAAATGCTCCCTGGTTCGTGCGAAATGATGTCATCCACAAGGATCTCAAAATTGAGTTGATAGAAGATCACGTAAAGACTCTTTCTAGAAAATTCTTCAGTCAACTTCAAGATTACAAAAACCCTCGTATTAACGGTCAAGTCGAATATGCTCATACGAATGGAAAATATCCCTACCCTTATTCTACAACCAAATGGTCACTCTCCCTTAAACCTCCATAATTAGAAATAATTCCTCGGAACACACCCTCTAATAATTCGATCACCTTTCATTGTTTTTCATATTTTTTACCCTCACATTTATCTACTTCTCATAAAATACAGCGGCTTTCATAGCCATACTTCAGACGGCTAACTTAGCTTTTCTATTCATGTTTTTTCCCTCACACTATTCAAAAGCACTCAGTCTGAGTAGAAGCGCATGTTTGCGCTGGTACTCAATTAAAGATGTACTATCAGTCACTTGTTGATTGCTTCATCAGTGTTGTTCAAATCTTTCAAAAAACGAGCCGAACTTAGGTTCTTGGCTCGTTGATAGATATTATAATGACAGATTGAGATGCAGAGAGTTTCCGGTATTTTAGCATCTGCGGTTGCAAAGAAGTCGATACCAAACCCCTTCACTAAGTGATAAATGAGTCGATCAGAAGTAGAACTTTTCGCAGGTAGAATCAGGACACCAGAGAAGTTATATGTGAGAATAGGTTGGGATTTTGTTTTTTAAGCACAGGAAGGTTGTCATTATGTGAATGTGGATCATGTATCGCCTATGTATAATCCTATCATGAAAAAATTAATAATATATAGTAAGAGCATTATCATTCTGTCGACATGCATTTTTTCTATTAAAATTAATATTATTCTAGTGAGTGAGAAAAATACATAAATACAATATTCACCTATAACTTTCTGCTTATTTTTTAAAATCATTGCATGTTAATTTTATGAGCATGTATTCATAAGTCATTTAAACTGCGATTCTTTTCACATTTTGCAAATTTGTTCTTTTATTGTATTTATAAAACCGATTGTATAACATTGTCTAAAATTTAAATCAGCACCATGTGACAATGGTTTCATGTATTAAAAATTATTAATGATTTTCTATTGTAATATTTTTCTTGAAACGGGATTAAAATAGTATTGTGCACATGTTTTTGTGCACGTCGTTATTCTTGACTCGATGATATTATAATGACGGCTGATGAATGAACCAGTACTCCGCTATTTTTGCATTTTCAGTAATAATGAATTTTGGAATAGTGATCCTTGATTAGCATTTAAGTTCTGCAAATCTCAAATCCCATAGAACTTCCTGCGCATGTGCTATCGAAAGGTTACCGGACTAGGAAAGGGATATCCAGTGCGACGGAAATGTAATTTGCCATTTAATGTCGAATGGACCTTATTCATGTATTGTCATAATTATGTAAAGGACGTCAGCCTAAACTACTTATCGGAGTTATAAGTATATTTGAATTCAATCTGTATGTCTGTAGTTTGCCATGTTATGGTTTTGTTTATAATTTGAAACTACTTCTACTAGGTTTTTCTCGTCAATATTACTATATTAGATATTGAAATTAACTTCAAAAAACTGTTTCTTGAAATTGAAAGTTCCAGAATTACTTAATCAACTTTGTGACTTATAGTAATAATAAAGTAGTGAATAGTAAATAATTTAAAACATTATGTAAACAATCATGAGGTAAGTTCAACTTATTTATTTGTATTATTTATATTTCGAATTTTTATAATATACTGATAATAATGACGATTTTTATATTGATTTTAAAACGGGTGTTAACAAATAAGCAAGTGTAAATAAGATTATGATAAATGGATCTAATTCTTGAAATTATATATTTCTGTATTTTAACTTCATGAAGCCCAAATATATAAAAACAGACTTTATTTACTGTTTTAATTCTGGGAAATAATTTGTTCATAATGATTATTTTCCAACAGATGTTTTCATTTGCAGTTGGGTGCTTGATTTGATTCCTTCAGTATTTTTTTATATTAAACATAGATGGTCATTCATTCAGCCCGTACATTTGGCCGTATAACCGACAAAGCAACGAATGAGTCAAAAGTCGCATTTTAGCCGACCGATCGGCAAAATGCGACATCAGACTTAAAGTTGGTCGGCTAAGAGGGAATGCGAAGGATGAAAATTGGTGTGAGTTGTTACTGCATTGATTGTTTCGATAAATAGTCGGTGGAATTATTTGAGAAAATTAGAGTATCTGCATTATATAAGCAGTGTGGCGATTGTGTTAAAAAAGTGGAGGGGGCAAAAAATTTTTAGACATCTAAAAGTACCCGGGTATATAGGAGATAGATAAGCAAAATTCAAAAATTTAGTTATTAAATTAGCTAGCTTTCCCGGATACTACTACTTTGTTTTTTTATAATTCCTAGTTTCTGGCAGATAAAATGAAATAAGGATTTAATTTTTCCCTCAAAAGTAGTGTAAAGACCCGCCTCGACTCACCGCCACTGTATACAAGAGTGGTGCGAATGCACGGACGCCTTTCTTGCTCTTCCTGTTTTAAATTTTGCTAAACACTAAAAAAAAGAAGCGAAATTTTATTTATTCAGTCCTTACTTTTTCAGCTATAAATTTGCAAGGTTTTATAAAATTTATTATGTATTATTCCATTATGATAATTCTAAATGTTTAAAGTCAATATAGTAAAAACATAGGTAGCTGTTGTCACCAGTTTCTTGCAATATAGGCATATGAATTGAACATAAACCAATGGAGTGAGTAAAATATGTAAATGAAAATTCGATTTATTTTATTGTAAAATATTGTGACAAAATTGTCTTGTGGGTGTACGTGAATGCAATCCAATAAGCAGGATTTTAAAAAATAAAGCTCTTTATTTTACAAACATTCTAGGAAAAGAAATGTAGCACAAGTATTACACAGCATTAGTAAGAATTCACAACAGAGACTATCATTAAATCTCAATACAGCGCTCAAATGTTTCTCATTAGCTCACCAGCTTGCTTGCTGATCAAAATCCAACTGACTCTTCTTGGCTTGAGACCTTGCCTTTATACTTTTCAACAGGAAGTGACTTCATTACGTAGGAAATGACGTAATCTCTAGAAAGTTCATGAAATCAGTAGAAATGGGTGGAAAGTTTGAGGTCCTTCTAGCAAATTCCCTTTGTCGCCAAGGTCGCCAAATTTATCGCCAAGGTCACCAAATTTATCGCCAAGTTTGTCGCCAAGTCTAGCATCTCAGGGAAACGACTTTATAGCTTTGTAACATTGCTCCCCTCTTCAAAGACTGCACGTCCCGGCAGTCTCATTACATAGAACTATGATCAGTAGCTCTGTATGGAGCTAACCGATTTATGTGGATGACTTTTGGCTTGGCGTTGGGCGACCTCTGCACCCTGTAGACAACATCGTTCAGTTTCTTGACTACAGTATACGGTCCTTCCCAGTTATGTTGTAACTTGGGACTCAGGCCTCTCCGTCGCTTCGGGTTATACATCCAGACTAAATCTTCCTCCTTAAAATGGTGGTCTGTTGCTCTGGAGTCGTAACGAGTTTTCATTTGTTCGCTGGCCAGTTTAATTCACTCTCTGGCAAACGCATGTACGCTTTCCAAACGTGCCTCCAAATTTTTCATGTATTCATTCGGCGAGGAAGGCGTTTCACTCGGTCGTCCAAAGAGAATATCGCAGGGCAATCGTAGCGTTCGGCCAAACAGCATTTCCGCTGGAGTCAATCCGGTCACCTCGTGTTCCGCACTCCTATAGGCCAAGAGGAAGAGTGGCAAATGCGTATCCCGATCTGTCTGGTTCCTCGAAACAAATAAAGACAGATGATTTAAAATCGTTCGTTAAATCTCTCGAACATGCCATCGGACTTGGGATGTAACGAGGTCGTTCGGGTCTTCAGAATTCCCAAAAGCTTGCAAAGCTCAGTAAAGAGGGCAGAGTTAAAATTCGTACCTTGATCCGAATGCAATATCGTAGGCACGCCATAACCTGAAATCCAACTTCATACGAGTTCTTCAGCTACAGTCGAGGCTTCCTGGTCTGGAATGGGAATTGCCTCAGGCCACTTGGTAAAATAGTCCATTAAGACTAGGACGTATCGATTACCTTTTGTTGTTACTGGGAAAGGTCCTAGGATATCCAAAGCCATTCTTTCGAATGGTGCGCCCACATTATAGTGTTGCAAGCGACCTTGTTTTGGGTCCTTTTCGCGCTCCACAAGCGTGGCATTCTCTACACCATTTTTCAACGTCGGCACGAAGTCGATCCCAATAAAATCGCTCTCGTGTTTTGCTTAAAGTTTTCATGACTCTAAAATGCCCTCCACTTGCGCTGTCATGAGTCTCTCGCAGGACTTCTGGAATTCTACTCTTTGGGAGAATTAGTTGCCATCGACAGGAGCTTCCATTATCACTCTCCCACCTATGGTATAGAACACCGTCCTTAAGATGTAAGAAGTCCCAAAGAGCCCAGTATCGTTTCGTTGCGGGACTCTCCGGAGAGATTTCTTGCCAAGATGGTCGATCAGCTGAATATAGTTTCTTCTCCAAAATCGGTTTAATATTAGGATCTTCTAACTGTGCCTTTTGGATCTCACATGAAGACCAGGGATCTACAGATGTCGTTGTTAAAACTTTCACGGAAATATCTATCTCCATTCCGAACTTTTCTCGGCATTCGTGCAATGTTTGCAGCTTTCTGTACAGGGTCTTCGAGAAAGGGCATCTGCATTTCCGTGAGAGGTCCCTTTGCGATGCTGTATTTCGAAATCATACTCCTGAAGTCTTTGGATCCAGCGAGCTATCTGTCCCTCAGGTTCCTTAAAATTCAAAAGCCATCTTAAGGAAGCATGATCAGTCCGTAGAAGAAATTTCTGTCCATAGAGGTAGTGATGGAAATGCTCTATAGATTTAACAATGGCCAGTAATTCTTTACGTGTGACACAATAATTTCTTTCTGGCTTACCCAAGCTCTTGCTGAAGTAAGCGACGACATGTTCTTCGTTTCCCATATTCTGGGACAGCACGGCTCCTATTCCTTCATTACTAGCATCCGTATCCAAAATGAAATCTTTGTCAGTCCGGGAGTAGGTCAAAATAGGAGAAGATGTCAAAACCTGCTTTAAACTATTGAAATATTTGACATTCTTCTGTCCAATTAAAATTTGATTTAGCTTCAGTTAATTTATGTAGAGGTCTTGCTATTGTGGAGAAATTTTTCACAAAACGACGATAATAGGTGCACAGTCCAAGGAAACTTCTGAGATCGTGTACCGTCTCTGGACGAGGCCAATCAACTACTGCCTTAAATTTTCCTGGATCAGTTTTAACTCCTTCTGCTGAAATAACGTGTCCGAGATAAGTAACCTCCTTTTGGAAAACCTGCATTTCTTGGGACTTAACTTTAGGTTGGCTTTTTGTAGCCTCTGGAATACTTTACGAAGGTTATTTAGATGTTCTTCAAATGTTCGCCCTACTATTATAATGCCATCTAGATACACTAAGCAGGCTTCAGACGATAGTTCACGTAATACTGTCTCCATCAGTCTCTCAAATGTTGCTGGGGCGTTACAAAGTCCGAAAGGCATTACCTTAAATTGCCAAAGTCCTTGTATGGTGGTGAAGGCTGTCTTCTATCTTCAGGTCGGATCTCAACTTGCCAGTATCCACTTTTCAAATCCAGTGTCGTAAACCACTGACTTCCATTCAAAGCATCCAGGGTGTCGTCTATTCGTGGTAGGGGATAACTGTCCTTCTTCGTAATTTCGTTCAGTTTCCTGTAATCAACACAGAATCGTGTTGATCCATCTTTCTTTTTAACAAGCACAATAGGTGAAGCCCAAGGGCCTGATGATTCCTCAATTATCCCATTGTCAAGCATGTCTAACTAGATGATCTGCTTCCTCTTTCCTTGCAAGAGGCAAACGCCTTGGATATTGCTTGATCGGTGGATGATCACCTGTGTTAATTCTATGTTGTGTCATATTGCAGCGGCCGACATCAGCGTCACAGGTTGAAAACAAGTTCTGAAATTCTTTAAGTAACTTCCTTACTTCTCTTCGCTGTTTTTCATTCAGCATTTCAAGACTTTCCAAAATTGACGAAAGATGTTGTGTTTCAGAAAATTCTTGAGGACGAGCGACGATATCCACCACTGGTTCGCAGGTCGCAATAACAGCTCCTTTGTCCAGAATCTTGGGTGTATTATTCAAATTCAGAACTCTAACGGGGATGGCTTCCCTTTCCAAATCAACCATTAAGGAAGTATAATCAGTTCGCAGAAGAAATTTCCGTCCATAGAGGTAGTGATGGAAAAGCTCTATAGATTTAACAATGACCAGTAACACTTCTGACACCAAATGTGACAAAATTGTCTTGTGGGTGTACGTGAATGCAATCCAATAAGCAGGATTTAAAAAAAATAAAGCTCTTTATTTTACAAACATTCTAGGAAAAGAAATGTAGCACAAGTATTGCACAGCATTAGTAAGAATTCACAACAGAGACTATCATTAAATCTCAATACAGCGCTCAAAGGTTTCTCATTAGCTCACCAGCTTGCTTGCTGATCAAAATCCAACTGACTCTTCTTGGCTTGAGACCTTGCGTTTATACTTTTCAACAGGAAGTGACTTCATTACGTAGGAAGTGACGTAATCTCTAGAAAGTTCATGAAATCAGTAGAAATGGGTGGAAAGTTTGAGGTCCTTCTAGCAAATTCCCTTTGTCGCTAAGGTCGCCAAATTTATCGCCAAGGTCACCAAATTTATCGCCAAGTTTGTCGCCAAGTCTAGCATCTCAGGGAAACGACTTTATAGCTTTGTAACAGTATCTTTTTTTGTTGCGATCTATTTCATTAAGCCACAATTATTTCACTACTAGAATATTACTGACTGTAATTTGGCAAAAAGTAAGACGTAAAGCTGATTCAACTTTAATCCATCAAATCATAAAACCACAAAAATATGCATTTACATGTTACAGTAAAGCCGAAATGTAATGAAAAAGCATGTCCACTCACGAATAAACCTATTTTTTAACTGATGCTAGGAGCCACCAGATATAGCTCATATTCCTGAAGCAGACGTAGATCGACGCAACAGTTAGTCAGCTATTATAATATATATTTTTTACAATTGTTGAGCACATTTTAAATTTTGAATTTTTGGCCAGGTTTTTGTCAAAATACTCTACTGTAGGACGGATGAAAATTTGCACGAATTGTAACTTCCATCGATTGTTTTGGACTTGGTGGTGGACTTACTGAAGAAAACTAGAGTATCTGTTTACAAGAGTGAGACGATAGAATAATACAGCGAATGTATGGATGCCTTTCGCCTTATTTTTTTTTACCTAAACGGAAGGAGTGTTACTATTTTGCGCCTGGTCAAAAACTACCTGCAAACTACCAAGGTAGAGAAAAAGTTCACTAAAATAGTTCCAAATATCTTGATTTGGGTAACAATTAGTGCCGTCTTAACAGATTTTAACGCTCTGAGCTAGAGTAATATGGCGCCCCATCAGAATCATAACTAGGAATTTGAGAGCCTGTAGCCCAAATTACCTACCTAATACAATAATTGAGGAGCAAAAAAAAAGTAACCTGTCCTCTGATTTCCCAGTGGCGTACCTTCATAAGATGTCACCCAGAGCAAATACAGAAACTGCGCCCCCCCCCCCCTTTTTTTCTTTTGAAATATGTTATCCTCATTTTCTTTTCGGAAACTTTATGCCGGGGAGAGCAAATAAACTTAAAAAATAACATATAAAATATTTTTGTGTTGATATGATTTACACATTACAAATTTTTTAACAGAATTTCGCTAAATTTTCACCGAAAATTTGGTGCATTCAAACTTTAACCCTTAAACATATATGAACTAAAAAAAGCAAAGTTTTTTGTAAGATACTTTTGATGTATTAGAAAAATATAAATAAAAGGCGTATTCCATTTATCTCGTATTTGAAAAATAATATAAAATGTGTACAAATCTCTTAATAAATTTTTAAAAAAGCCCCTCGAATAAAAGACTCGAAACATACGAACAAAAATGAAAAAAAATATATACATTACTTTTTTGCCCATAGACATTATATAAAAGCTCTAAACATTGAAATAAATCTTTTGCTAACACTTATAAAATCGTACAAAAGCCTTAGTGACAAATATATTTAATAATATTCCTAATATGATTCATCACATAATTTCATACATATCTTTAAATATATTAATCAAAATTTACAACTAATGAAGTTTAATAACGTTTTATCTAACACCTTATGACAAAGTTAAAATTAATCGCATGAAATTAGGGGATGCGCTATTGCAGGTGAAAAAAATGTTGATTAAAATATGAATTAAAATTATATTGTTATTAATTTATTAATGACATGTAAAATTGCACTTCCTTATTATTTTAGTAGACATTATTTATGTGCATAAAAAAACGATACATTATCTCTGAAAAATTTCGAAGGCTTTAGTGTATCTGAAATGTTATAAATTAACCTTTCTGGCATTTATTGAAGCAGAAGTGTTTATAATTATAATATTTTAGTACTAAAATGTTTGTACATGTACTAAATATGAGGATTACTAACAAAAAATATGAATGAAGTAATCAAACAAGTAATTTTTGGGCCCATGGCCCCTGAAGAGGCCTAAATCCCTGTAATGGTACGTTGGTGATGCTGGATAATTTCAGTTCTGGAGTTAGATGATCTGCTGCTGTTGTCGGAGACAAGGGGTGCGTGGTTGGAATTCCATTTGGATATAGGGTTGTTGCCATATTTACATACTTAAATAATTATTTTAGGTCGATTATTGTGGTAGTTTAATGATTTGATTTCCAAAGCACATTTTAATGAGTTCGTTAACATTGAAATTGGTGGCAATAACGTAACTCAGCGAGGAA
>BGPR01020371.1:0-27954 GCA_013235015.1 Araneus ventricosus | reverse complement strand
AAAACAATTTAATGCGCGTCAGAATACATTTACTTAAACTTCATTAGCATGCACAACGATTTGTTTCACTTAATTATTTTAAGTTTATTATTTTTCTGCCAAATTATTTTATCACTAGAATAACAAAATCAATGTTGCACCGCAGTAACTTTATTTCCATTTATTTTTACAGAATAAAAAAATAAATGACGCTTTTCAATTTAGTTTTAAGAATCACAGTTCGGGAACTAAAATGTGTTAAATTAACTCCATCGAAATGTCACTTCGCTTTTAGATTAAAAGTATTTTTTGAATTCTTTTCAATGAATCATTTAACAAGAACTTCCCAGCTTCATTAGCCTGACAATACAAAGAAACGAAATAACAAAAGAAAAATTTCTTGAGGAAAAGAATTGGTATTATTTAAAAATTCTTTTGCAACGGAAACAAACATATCGAGCCCCAAAGGTAAATTGAATAAAATTCCCTCTAAGTCACCTTGCCATTCTACGTCACTGGCCTTAACTTTGGCTTTGAAATGGCTTAGATGAAAGACAGAGAAAAGAAGTTTAATCTTTTTAGAGCGCCGGGCTCAAAGCTATTAACGTTAAACAAGAGGCTTTGTTTTGAAAGAATCAAAGCAAAATTAAGTGGATTCATTTTTTAGCCGTGACAGAAAAGAGTCCGTTGGGATTGTTTTTAATGCCTTCTGGCTTATTTGTTCTTATGAGGGAATTATCTTCCGGTGGAATCATATTTTATTCCTTTCTTTCTGAAAGAAGGGTGATTAAAAATAGCTGAAAATACGAGTGTTTTACTTTCGAAAGAAAGGATGAATAAAAAAGCGAATGTACGAGTTAGGTTTTTGCAATATGTTTTCTTTTGTAGAATATGATTACGGAATTTATTTGAGAAGTTTATTCAAATTGCTTTTGGAAACATCTGAAATCTGAATAAAGACATTATGGCATAATATGTAACATAATTTTCAGCTGCGGTTTTCGGTATGAAATTGAATTTATTGCCCATTCTCTGGTTTTAAATATTGTAAAGAACTCTCATAATTCTGCCTACACTGCGAACACTTTTTAACTGGTTATTCATAATGTTTCTAACCGAATTCATTCTATTAACCCTTTGCGGCGCAGTGTGCCAGCTGATGGCACACCTAATTTCACTCGCTTCTCAACCGTTAATTTCAACTAAAAATGGAAAATATTAGGTTTAAGATATGGCTAACAGTACTTCTTTTAGAGTTTATGCAGGGTTTCCACTTATATCCGTAACACCCCCCTTAACTTCTAAACGGTGACAGGTTAGGCCATAAAGTTGGTGTCTCGTATAATCTAATTCTAGTATTAATGTGCGTAAGGTATCTTTTCATACTAAATCGAGAGTGCTCTACAACTTTCTAACTGACTTTTTTCTCGTATCTTTTACCGTTTACGAGATAGGACCGCTAATTCCAAAATTTGCCAATAGATGGCTTTGTAAGTTGTCTCATCGAGTAGCGCATAATCGTTTTACTATACCTAGACACCAACTTTATCGTCTAAGCTGTCACAGTTTAGAAGTTAAGGGGGGGGGGGGGGTAACGGATATAAGTGGGAACCCTTTATATCAGCCTTATGAAATTGCGTTTCGGAAAGGGAATTATTAGAGATAATGTTTGGGAAAATTCCTTAAATCAAAGATAAGAATTTTTCAGTTCTTGAAGTTTACAATTTTAACAAATTAACTCGAAAATTTTCCTCCAATATTCTTAAAGTTTTAATTTATTATTTTCTGTAAGATTCAACAATATTTTTAGTGTGTATCAAGGTGGCTGTATCTAAGGGGGTTCTCATATGAGGGCGTGACCCCAGAGGGGGACGATCCCCCTCGGAATGAAGTAAGTTTTTTAACAAACAAATTCGTAGATTTAATTTATTGTCTATATCTAGACAATAAATTAAACCCATTCATGTGTTTTTTCATCCCATTTCAAAAAATCTAATGCCCTGCACCGCAAAGGGTTTAAAAGACGATTACCCTTTCTATTCGTTGCCTTCTTACTTTCAAGAATAACCTGAATGTTTTAATCTCCTTTTCAGCTTTGTCGAGACGTTGTGAAGGTAAGAGGGTTCTCGTTTCCCGAGTGGGTATAGTAATGGTATGGAGCTGAGTTACCGCCACTCTGATGGTGGGACGTAGATTATGTAAGAGTGGTTAGGCCGAGGCCAATGATGGATGTAGATCCTGTAGGGGTTAGGCCGAGGCCGAAGATGGACGTAGATCCTGTAGGGGTTAGGCCGAGGCCGATGATGGACGTAGATCCTGTAGGGGTTAGGCCGAGGCTGATGATGGACATAGATCTTGTAGGGGTTAGGTCGAGGCCGATGATGGACGTAGATCCTGTAGGAGGGGTTAGGCCGAGGCCGATGATGGAGGTAGATCCTGTAGGAGGGGTTAGGCCGAGGCCAATGATGGACATTAGAACTCAACTCCTAAATTTCAGAGTTTATGTCGTGTCAGCTATCATTGTCAAGGAGCCTCATGCGTGGAACTCGAAACTATTAAATTGGATAATTGAAGTTATTTTTATGAATCTTAAATCTTGAAATGAAATATAGAAAATGTCCATCAAATATGATCTGAAATGAAAAGAAAATCAAGACAAAGTGCTGCAACTCTGAATTCCATCTCTTTTAAGCTGCGTGATCAAATTTCATTACACAAATGTGAGAAACATTATCTTTTATTGGATACAACATTTCATGCAGGTTTGTACCTTCACGAAGTAGTCGATGTGTATGCATGTAATATTTGGAAAATATTTTAAACGTAGTGTCATCTTTAAAAAAACTTATATAATGGAGGGAACGTCGATTGCTGATCGAAATTTTTCTGGATATTTAATATTGATTAATTTCCAACGAAAATGTGTAAAATATAAGCCTCACGTAATGCGATGTCCTGACGAATCCAGACGAATCTATCGCACTTACAGCTATGAAATTTGGCACACAGGTAGTTATAATGGTGACTCAATGCACCACGAAGCCCTATTTAAAAAATTTAATCCAGATTTTTTTACTTAATGTTTTCTGTTGTTTTGCGTCATTTTCCATATACATTTTCGCATGACTTTGTTTCGGATGATTGTAAGAAGAAAATAAATACATCATCTGAAAGAACAAACTATTTCCGTTCTAATGAAGTTTTGTTTGAGCTTCTAACATAATTCGTTGAATTTTCTGAAATTTTTAAAAAATAATAACTTTTCTCTGAAATTTTTCCTTCTACATTTTTACTTTCGTACATTCGACGTTCTATCATTTCAATTTTTTTAAGGTAGTAACTAGAATATTTCGCCCTGATTTAAAACAAGAACGGATAAATAACTTTTTTCTTCGAATTTAAATTAATTATTTTAATGATCAGTTCAAACTCTTTTTCTCGCACAACCGAAACGAAGCTATGTACCAAGTAAAACGTACCCAGCATGCATTTCATGACATTCGTCGCGGTAGGTGACGTCATATTTACTGAATGACTCTCCAGTGTCTTAACATAATTATTTGCCTCGCATTCGTTGTTTGCGTCTAATGAATTACACATTGTAATTTTTTAATGTAATTTTTGATTAAAGTACTTTTTTCCTATTTTGTTGAAGTCATGATATCACGGACAATGGGGTGCGGGTACTGCTAGTATGTAATATTAAAGAGCTGGAATCGTTTTAAATATTATATTTTTTCTAGTTTTTTTTGTGGCAAATCTATTCGTTAGTATCTGAACACGGCAGTTCAAAAATGCAAAAAGGAAGGTTGATAAATCCAATTGATATCTTTATGCCGTAGTACTCAATCGATATCGAATTTTAACCTCTTAAGAACCAAATTATTTCGAAACCCACGGTATTTAGAACGAGTAACGTCGGGTTATGTCGTTAAGCGGTTAAACCCAATCAGTGTACAAGGACAGGTAATGTACCAAAATGTGTACTCGATTCTCTTCTCAGTTTGACGAATCAAAACATAAAATGTGTCATATTATGGAAGCATGCGAGGCACTGGAGAGGAGATCAGTCCGGCTGATTTTATTATTTAACTAATCTTCGCAATTCCTTAAATATTGAGTTGTTTAATGGTAGGAAGGATGTGTGATTAAATTTAAATCTTTCATCTGATATGCAGCGGTTGAACACAGCTCCAATATTTTAAATGCATCAGTTGTTTCTATTTCATTATTCAAGCTTAAATATTCAGCAATTTTTTTTTCAAATTTAGATTGAGCTCTAATTTGTATACTAATTTATCAATTATAGTTGGTAATTTACATTAATATTCAAGACAGTTAATGTAAGGAATGATCTTTTTGAAAGACGTCATTCGTATTATATTATACAATGAAGTTTAATGTTCTTGAAACATTTCTTCCTAAGGAATTTAGTTAGAAATCGTTGAGTTCAGTGTTCTTACTTGAACAGCCTTATTTCTCAAAAGTTCTAACTTCTACTGCTATAGGAAGGTCAATAATTGCCGCCATTTCATCAAAGAAAATGGTTACAATAAATTTTCAGAACCATTGTATATATTCTGTCACTCGTAACTTTCAATAACGGTGCAATATAAACATAGAAAATAGCCAACACGGCTATTGAAATAAGTGCATTGAAATTCTATTAAGTTTTTATTTTTCCTCTACAATTCTTAAACACCTCAGCTGAGAAAAGCAGATGGCGAAACAACTGAAAATAGCCAATAAAGCTCAAGTCCTATTGACTGCTGGCCTAAACCGACTAAAATTCTATTAGTCTTTGACCCATTTCGGTAACAAATAAAAGAAAGGAAACATCCTTTCAGTAGTTCGCAATCCCGAGTTCTTGAACTGTATAGTTAAAGTGGCTATTTATCTCGCAAGTCGTAAATTTCTGGTTTCCCTTTAAGTTTTAGACAATTTTCTTGTTTTTCAAAAAGAAATCTTGTGCGAACAGTTTGATGGAGGTTTATTGCTTTAAGGCTATTATTCTTCTAAATGTGATAAAACTCGCATTCCCTCAAAGCTGTTTTCGCTATGATTAAGTTGATTAACTGCTGCTGTTTAAAACATCCTATTGGGTTTAGATGAATAAAGGCGGAATAAAAAATAATATTTTTTTCCTTCTACGGAAAAATTCAGTTGAACAGACATAAAAGTTGACTTCTTTTCTGCTTTCACATATTCAGGAAACTTGAGTTTTATTATTTTTGAGCTTTCTTTCTACAACTTTCTTTTACATTTGTACGATTGATTTTCTGCCTGCGTAAGCATGATATTGTTTCGACATATATTTAAATAGTGTTACAGCTTAACATCACATTAGTTGTATGAAAAACCAAAACCTCGAATGCGTTTGAAATACGGAAATTAATAACAATACATTTTAACTGGTAGATTAATTAAAAAGATCATTATAACCTGTATCGAAAACGGTTAAAACCTATACAGATACGCGGGGAATCTTTAGTGAAATCGGGTTCGAACCTGGAACCCTCTAGCCCCGTAACAGAGATCTTGCCACTAGGGCATCGCTTCCCTTACCTATATAAATGACAATCGCAAAGTATCTGTCAGAAATCTCCTCCACGAGAGAAAGAAACCATAACTAAAAATGCTCATTCAATTGCACCTGCATAACGCATAATTTGAAGCAAAACAAACAGCAACGCGCTCCCTTATTACTTTATGTCAATAACACAGGAATGCTATTAATTCATAGATAAAACAATCGCCTTCAAGCTTATTGTTACACCGTATGACTTTACTTTACTTTACACCACAGTATACCCTCGAATTCGGAGGCAGGACGGCTTCCTGTCGGTTGGGTAGGCATATGTGGGCCTTTATTGAGGCAAAAAAAATCATACTAACTTATTATACTCAGTCGCTAGTACGCGACACTTTCATCTTCATGACATAGTCGAAGATGTATATTGTTTGATATCAAGCTGTTTAAAATTGTTAAAAAAGCTCAATAGAAATAAGTAACTCAATAAAAAACAATACAGTGATGAATAGTAATAGATGTTATGACAAATTAGTCTATTACAGAATATTACTAAATAGTTGAAACATTTTTTTTTCTTTTAAAACCTACAATTAAACTGGACATTTAGTGTTTGATTGATACTAGAATATTTTTGTCTGATTGGGTCTTGATCACAGAGAACACTTTAAACAATTGGAATGAAAGAAACTTTGTTTTACTGGAGGAAGTGAATTGTTGAAGTGAATACCATTTTATACTAGCACCAAAAACATATTCGTACAACTGTTGATTAACATATAAAGGAGCAGACACTTTTGAAAACTCTCTGATATTTTTTCTGCTGTGAGCTTATCCTGCACCCAGAGGAGAAATGATTGCTTCAGCAACGACTAATTTCTCCTGGTGACTCCGAGAGCTATGATAGCACGGACACTCGCTTCTATAAAATAAATAATAATAAAATTTAATAAGGATTTGGAAATCTTTAATATTTCTTACATAATTGTGTTGCTGGGCATGTCTCATGGGAAATGGAAACGTGAGGTGCCTCTGCTATCTAATGGTGCATTATGATGATTGATTTAATAACAGCATTATATTTCTCTTTCATTAATTTGCGTGTCAGGGTTTTTTATATCATGCTCGATTAGTTATGTTTTCAATAACTTCAAACTATAACAATGTCATGTTAATTTTTAATACTTAAATGACGGAACTTTAATAGGAAGCGGTTTTTTTAACGAGTTTTCAAACATATGAATGGTTCATGAGGAAAACGCTTGTGTATGAAACGGTATGTTTTCTGATTACGCGAGAATTACATCCCATAGATAGTTTTTGGATATTTACTATGATGATCCTAAAGATGTTACTTCCGTATTTGAATAGATGCAGATTTTTTACGGGGATAAATGAGTAAATACAGAATAGTTTACATAAACGAATAGGAATTGCTTTAGATGGAAAAAAATCGAATGTCCTTTCAAAGTCCAAAATAAGTTTTTTAAATATATTTTTTACTTTTTCCTGTAACATGTTATAGATGTTGAACTTTTTTTTCTTTTTTGGATGGGCTAGTACAGATAACACACCACAAAACCTTTAATATGTATTTATAACTCTTTGTAAAATATAGAAAATTGATTAAGCTGACAATCATTCTCTTAAGATATTGTTTACTGAAATGTTTTTTGTTTCGTATTGTAAAATATTTAATTCTGTTTTAATTTTTGATGTTCAACTTATAATAGAAATATTAATTATTTCAATATTTAATCGGTAACATCTCTACCTATAACTTACGAATTATTTTAGCTTTATTTTAACTTGGTACTGTATGGCATCTAGATATGATAAACCAAAAAGATATGTTTCATGATCTGGTTTTCCGTTAATTGAGGAACTGTAATTTATAATCAAAACTCTTTTTATTAATAAATATTTATTTCCGTATACTTTCGTGATTTTATTATTCATCTGGATATCTTTTTTGATCATTTGAATGATTTAAGCATAAAAGACGTCCATGGAATAAATTTTAGCTGCTATTGTCTACAGATTTAATATCACTGAGAGGAAACAATATATGATTACAAATACATCGAGAGACAAGGAATATAAATTTTTTATTAAGATGATTAAAGTAGTAAAATACTTATTTTTCCGTTTGAATAATCTATTTAATAAAATAAAACAAAAAAGATGAAATCCTATCCGCAAGTAATCTAACATGAAAATAATATTATAAATCTATGAATCAGAGGTTTTATTACACCCTTAAAACGAGAGAGGTTCATATTTCTCTCAAAAATCTCTTCCACTGATAAATTAAACTGCTTCATCGTGAAACAATGACATATAAAAATACCCATTTAATAACACCAGAGAAACGTTTCTATTTTCAATCAAAGCATACATCAGCACTTCCCTTTCTCAATATCTGCCAATACCACACGAATGGAGATGCTGTTAATGCACCTATAAAATAATCGTATTCGGGTTTAATTCCTCTCGTTATCAGTGAAAGTGGCACTCTTGAAGCTATATCCGTTTTTGCTGTGAACTTATTGCCCAGTTGCGCACCTAGGGAGAAATAATTGTTTCCGCATTGATTAGTCTCTCCTGGTGGCACATTTATCTGTGATTGGACGGACATTTGTTTCATTCGGGGATTTAAATATAATCAATAACAGGAAACCTTGAATTTCAACTCTTAAAATGTACTTCAAAGGATTTCTCCTGGACAAATCGGGAAAGGACACGGGGAAGGAAAGGAGGAGTCGGTCATATCTTACGATGAATTATGATAACTGATTAAGGAGGATTAATGACAATGAACTCTGTTATCATGTTTAATTTAGTGATACTTTAATTTTTTTCTATTATCCTTTATATTCAGACTGATGAAATCAAAAACCAAAATAATTTAATTGTGTGTACGCATTTCATAACTACATGCAATTATATGCTATTGTTTACTAGCCGCCATCGGCGACCAGCTTGTTCGCCAGGAATATAATTTCAGTTCAATCTTTTATGTATAATTTTATATTTTCCTTCCTTCATGTTCCTTCTTCATTTCCTTCCTTTTATGTATAAGTTTATATTTTCCTTTCCTTCACAAAGTAATTTTAAATTTCATTGTGATAGACATTCAACCCGTGTTCTTTCAGTTGCCTTTCTCTCCTGCCTCCGAGTTCGGGATATACAGTGGTCAAAAGTAGACTTGAACTCACGAGCCTCACTCAGCCTAGCTCATGAACATCCCTAATGATGTCAAGTAACCGTCTGTGTCATGTAACACCCAATTGCGCGCTGTCGGGATCAACTTCACTCTCTTATTTCTCATGCAAAATATGCATTTGATTTCAACATTAAAATGGCGCTAGACAGTTTACTTCCAGCAGCATGTTAGCTGGATGAAAATATATTGATTAAAACATGGCAATAAACATTAAGATAACACCTTAGCTTTCAATAATGGAAGAGAAACATGCGAATAAATATTTATTTAAGCAATGAAAACTGCTTGAATTGCGTTGAAACAATGAAAAGTATGTTGTTGTTGTTGTTGTTGTTTCATGTCCCCCTGGCCCAAGATTAGACCAGGTCCATGACACCATGTCGCTCTAACAACTCCACAAGTCCTTCGCCCTCCCCACTCCACAGCTGCCTCGCAGAGGCGCCAATGCAGTCAATGATATGGGCAGGAGAAGCAGAACAGGAACAAGGGCAAGAAGAAAAAATGAAAAGTATTGTTGTAAATTATGCCAAAAAAATTTTAAATATTTATGAAAATTAGAGAAAAAATCATATGACTTTTTTGATATAATTAGAAAGATCTTTTTTTAATTTTCAGGTGGTATAAAAATAAATTTTGTGCTGTAATAAGTTCGGATGTTATTGGTGTAAAACACCAAAATTTAGCTTAATTTTTAATTAATTGCATTTCTAATTAAAATTTCAACAAAACGGCCCCGAGGTGTACATTCCCACCCTCGAAGGTATGTTTTTGCCAAATTCCGTTGCTCTAAGTCTAGCGGTCTGTTCTGTAGAACGCAAACACACGCACACACACCAGACATTCTCCTTTATTATTAGTAGAGATTTCGTGTTTTTTCGCCATGTTAATCAATACAACAGAGAAATCTTGTCATTTGGTACATTAAAACTGAGACGGAAAAGTTTATAGATTTAGTGAATTTAATTCTATTTATAGTTTTTTCGTCCATCGCACTTTAAATTATCTTAGAGAACCTTATATATACAGCATATTGGAATATAAACAGGTGCTTGACAGAAGCGATGAATATATGTTTAACATAGCAACAGCTGTAAAGCAATATTATATTTTACATAAATGAAAATAAATATAGCATTTATAACCCAATGTACCCAATGAGAATTTAGCCCCAAATATAAATACCTAGCTTATAGGAGGTGGATATACCCTACTAATAGATTTGTGTTTCTCCTGCATATATACTGTCTGCCAAAAAATAAATTCGCCCATTTCTTATTAGTTCGCAATCAATAAATATTGAAATGAAGAAAATATGACATTTGATTTAATAATGTGTCCTCATCAAATTATTATGTTATTACGTATTGAAATTAGCGGTGACAATAAGAAAATTCTACATGCCTTAGAATTTTCTTACATATCTTTCAAACGAATGAACGGAAATGGCTGGAATTTTGCATGGTGATATTTCAATTGCTGCACTTTTAACTGTAATCAATAGTTTTAAGTGTTTCTTTTCAATAGTATTTATGATACAAAGTTAATAATTAATTAAAATTATAAAAAAATTACTTTGCTTTTCTTTAAGAGTGCAAAGTTCTGACAAGAACTATGCAATCAGTCATGCATATCTAGATATGGCATACATTTCATACCAGCTGGAGTGTTATCCCCTAAACTTTCTCGTAAACTCCCTAACACACGAGGAGAAAAAATAAGTGCAACGGCACTAAAATTCATCATGCGTCCCTAACAGAAGTAGAGAAAATATAAGGCGAACGGCATACCCACGAGTTTCCCTAGCGAAGGAAGGCGAAAGTAAAATGAAGAAGCCGCGCCATTACGCAGTATGGCCTTGTCTAATTGTAAGATAAAGAAAATCGAATATGCAATTTGAACGCCTTTTGTCAACAGATTGGACACAGATCTACAATTAGAGTTAGAAGACTACGAACTGAAATCCATTTATCTAAGTAGTTGTGTTAAGGAGTTATGGTGTTCAGAATCATGCGATTATACAGACAGACAGACAGACTTCCCGTAGACGGATTTTGTCCAAACTGATAGAAACCTACAAATTATGTGCCAATATCACATACCAAATATCATCCTTGCGGCTCTAATAGTTTTCGAGTTACCGTGTTCACAGACACACTAAAAGACGTAATTCCAAAATTGTGCTTTACTTAATCTAAACGTGGAGAATCATCAAAATCTCGAGTTTTTGATGTTTACAATACTTTCTCTTTGTATATTTCGTATACAAGAAAGTGAAAACGGCAACTTTCATTTAACATAAGAAGCCATAAATTTCAAATGCTGATATTTCATCATTAGCTTTATTTTAATGACAAATTTTTATTAGTATTCCAGCTAACTCAATCTGATGAAACTGAATTCGAATCTAAATTGGGTATTGCTATTTGAGCAAAATCTAGTAAGTGTGTATTTTTATATAAAATTGATAACAGAGGTTGTATATATTTTTGGAAGCTATGTTTCTAAAATGACAGAAATTTTCGGTTTCAGTATATACTAATTAGTTCCTTAGGAATTAGCAGCAATCGGACACTTTCTTTGGGCCGATTCTGCAAATATTGTGTCATTAAAGCAACAGTTTCAAGCCCGAAACATAGCTGATTAGTAGGGTTTCCGATCTTTCTGATGATATTTATAGTTTCTACTCATATTCTATAGTCCCATGTATTATTTATCAATTTATTGATATTGAAGGAAGAAGAAAACGGGTACCACATGGGTTGCTAAAAGGGATAAAAAATGGAGATTGGGTAACCACACTGGCTGCCAAAAGGGCTCGAAGAAGAAACGGATAACCACATGGGTTGTCAAAGGGAATTAAAGGTAGAGCAATTTGAATATGTGAATAATTTTTTTTCTTCTTCTCCATCAAAATATATGATCTCAAAGTATAGATGAGATTTTGTATTCGCCATAATATAAAATTTAAGCCTTTTGTTTGTAGTTTTTAATTTAACTATTTTTTCAAAGTTTATTTTTATTTATTTATTTTTGTTACTGAAATTTTTCAATTCTTCTCCATAAAGAAAACTTTTATGGTCATTTTTCTAATTGAATGCCATCTAAAGTGTGTCAAATTTCATTTATTCACGATTATTTATATACTGTTAAAGGAATGTTTTACAGCACATATTACTGCAAAAGTGATTATACAAATGTAGAAAATCATAGCGGTTTACAAAAGTTGAGAAATTTCACAAAACTGCAGCTTATAAAAATATGATAAAACATCTATGATAAGCACATTCAATTCCACTTTCATACAAAAATAGCAGCAATTTCACTTGAAAATAACAGCTTTTACTGCAAGTTAAAGTAGCAACGTCGGTTAAACAAAAAAGCGTATCGATGAATTTCCTGTCAATTGCACCTGGGAGACGTTCCCATTTGTAAGCAAACATCAGCACTCTTCATTTCTACTTTCTGTCAATACCACACGAATGGAGAGCCTGTTAATTCGTCGATAAAACAATGGCATTCGAGCATAATGCCACTCGTTATCAGTGAAAGTGACACTCCTGAAGTTCTCTCTGTTTCTGCTGTGAACTTATTACCCACTTCCGCACCTGGGGAGAAATAATTGCCTTGGCATTGATTAGTCTTTCCTGGTGGCACATAGAGTTGTGATTGGTTGGACGCTCGCTACCTTTAGGGATTTAAATTTAATCAGAAATCCGAAACCTCGAATTTATGTTCCTGAAACGTATTGCTTGGGATCTGTGGGAGGTAGAGTAGAAACAGGATAGGTTTCGAGATATCTAACTGTGAATTATGATGATTGATTCTAGAGGATTGATCTGGATCAATTCAGAGAAACTAGTATAATTTGGTTGTATCAATTATTTTTCAGTTTCAATTTGGTGTAGAGTAATTAAATGGAGAAGTAAGGACACTCTAATGTAGAATATAGCTTAAAAACAATCAACTAAAAAAAGTAGAATAAATTTTTAAAAAAATTAACTTAAACTTTCAACAGAAATAACAAAATTTAAATAATAAAATTCATACAAGGTTTAAGAAGAGCACAATTGTAGCTTCATACAAAAAACAAACAAAAAAAACAATGGAAATAAAAATCGTTCAAAGAAAGCAAAAAACTAAGATAAATACTCTGAAAGAATCGAATTAAACAAAAAATGTAGAATGGATTCCATAGTACATTTTAAAAGAAATATGCTCAGGATTATTCTGAGATGTATTTAAATTCCAAACATGTTTTTGTGTGTAGTATGTGTGTGCAATAGTTTTGTGTATTGTTTTATAAATTATTGTGTAATACGGGCTTATATTTTTATGTTTCCTAAATCCCCCAGCTCTTCTTGTCCCTGGAGACTGAGGGGGGGGGTCCCTTTTGTGCTAAACGACAGTCTCTTTCTCTTGTTTTTCTTTTTAATTATTTTTGTTCAACACCGTCCAGCTAAGGGCCTTACACCCTTTGGGGTATGCCGGGTCGGTGTGGGTTCCTTTCTTTTCTTCGAGGAGTCTGTTGGTTGTCGAATTACTGAAAGAGTCCTTATGAATAGATAAATATTGGCCAATGGGTTGATTTCCTGTGAAAACAATATTAATACAAAATTGTCTACAAACGGTGTTTTTGTTTTCCCATTAAAAAACGAAAACCGGTTATTTCAAAAACCTGCTATTTTGAGCGGTTATAAACACCATAAAAAAACTCCTAATAACAAAAGTTTAGAATATGGTTAGTTTCGAAAATAACCGCCATCCCTAACGGGGGACAGCAATTTTACACAAAATGTTGCAAAAAAAATCAGGAGGTATAAAAGAGGTTGTAGTTATTATTCTGCTAGTCTCGTTCCCCTATCCATCTGCATAGGTTTCTACTAAAGACGAATAAAAACAGAAATGTACTTTATGAACGATCAATTTGAAAAGTATTTACTTCAGTGTTAAAGAAAAGTCGAGAAAGCACTACTTTGCTTCTCTTTTAAAAACCCGGTTTTAAAACATAATATAAAAGTTGATGCATGGAATTTCTAATTCACCAGAAAGTATTGAAATTTGAGGATACCGTAAAGAGACAATTTGAATTTTTTTCTAGAGCAGAAAGGGTTCCAAAAAATGCATATACAGAGTGTGAATCATATCTTAACAAATAATAGACCGTGCCATTATGAATGTTTTCAGTGTATTTCAATCCTTAACCCGGGAGGACGCCCGGGGGTCATTTTATGATCCCCCCAAGCTCTCTGCAAACTCCAAAACCCTAGCCACCTGTTTATTCCTTTCCCATTAGTAGCTGAGTTAGTCACCCCCTCTGCCTTTTCTGAGTATTTAGAAAGTATTTCCGGAATTTTTCGTCCCCTAATACACGTTTTGTCATTTATTGGGGATATGGAATGAATACTTGCATTTGTTCCACAGACCAGTTATTTCGAGCGGCTGACAACGTCAGTTGGTTGCTGTCCTTTTTGAATCGAAGTATTTACCTGCTGCTCACAATGCCGACTTCATACGAAAAAGAAATGGAACGTTTATGGAAACTCCTTGCTGAAATTGAAACCGATGAAGATCAAGACTTTGGACCTGAGGTTGTTTTAGAATAGATTTTTTTTAGATCATTGAAGTTTCAGCGAACATGATACGGAATAGGAAGAGGACGGAGATTCTGGAAATGAAGATGTGAATAACTTAGAATTGTTTTCATGAAAAGAGGGCACTGAGTGGAGAGAAACAAAATGTAGGCAAGATATTCGTTGTCATAATATTGTGTCGCACTTACCTGTAACAAAAGGACCAGCGAAAGATGTGACAAGCCCTGTGAAGAGTTAGGAGTTATTCATCAACGATAATATGATACATTTAATTGTAGAGTGAACAAATACATTTATCGAGAAATGCGCACTATACTTTTCACGTGAAAGAGATGCGCGAAAAAAGAACCTCTAGGTATCCGAGCTTTATTAGTTGATAATAATGGAGTAGATTTTATTTGTGTTTTAAGCACTGTATTCGAAATTTTTAAATGTCAAAAGCGTTATTTTTCCAACTAAAAATACAATGTTTTTAACAGCGCAGGATTGAATTTCAATATGGGGTCATTCAATGCCCCCCCCCCCCGCTTGTTCTAACGTTCGTTAAGGAGGCGCACGTTCTCTCGGGTTAAACTAAATAAAATTTATTCACGAGGTTACAGAAAGCTAAAAACATTGAGCCAGTTTTTCAGCAAAACTTTTAGTGCTGAAAAATCCGTCTATGGTGAAAAAAATACAACATATATGAAAGCAAGTGCATTTCATTGTAAAAATACAATAAACCTAGATTTCATTCTGTTGCTTTGAATGCCAATTGCACTTGTTATTTGGGCTATAATTAATATTTTTTTGATGTGGGTTAACTTTGCACCAAAAAAGTGGGTTTCTTTGCACAATGAAAATTTGCGGAACAATCCCAGTTGTTTTTTTAAATTTATTTTTCTCATTTCTTAATGATGGAATGGACATTTCTTAATGATTCTTCAATTAATAATGGCAACAGCGCTTATATTTTCTGCAGATAAGCCAAGAGTATTCAGGTATTCTTAAGTAAATGGGTTAATCTTTAGAGCATGGAAGCTCACCTTAATGTCATTTCACAAGAAGAGTCACAACTACTACGCTCTACAGGTGCACTGCTGCGATAGCTTTGTCAGCTACAGATGATATATAGATAGATAGAGGCGCGCAACGCCCGACCTACCGAAAGGATGTAAGGCTAAAAATAGGACATTGGAGGAATTAAAAGCTTGCAGATTTTATATGATGCTTTTGTTTCACTGAGGAGAATCAAGTTACTTCGGAATAAAAACTTTTTCCTGTTGAATGCTGTGCCTCTTGAATACACTGCCACGAAACTTTTACTTAACAGTTGTGAAATTCAGAACTCGGCTACCATTCTACCGCTTCCCTATATTGCTGCTCAGAGATTCAAGGGACGTCTAGAAGTTGCGAATTTGTAATGAGTCATATGGCTGCTTAGTGACATATATAATAGAAATAGAATCTCCACAATATCTATCGCTAATTACCCTCCCCCTTTGAATTAGCAAATACAATACGTATATTTTCTCTTTTCTAATGTAATTTTTATAGAGCATTAACCTTTCCGGATCAAGGCATTTTTTTAATACGAGGAAAAACATCAGGAATAGTTTATTGTCAAGACATAGAATCGACAAAAAAAAATTAACTTGCATCATTCCGAGAGGGGTCATACGCCTTTGGAGACACCCTCTCATATGAGGACCCCTTTAGATACAGGCACCTTGATACGCTCAAAAAAATATTGTTCAATTCTAAAGAAAATCATAAACTAAAACTTGAAGAATATTGAAGAAAAATTGTCAAGTGAATTTGCTAAAATTGTAAACGCTAAGAATTCAAAAAATTTCCTATCTCTGAATCGATGAATTTTCCCATTTTTAATCTTTAATATTTTCGTTTCAAAAGCGAAATTTCATTGTGCTGCCATCTACATCCTAAAAGGAGTACTATTTACTGCATTTTCGTGCATCTTTCCGGGTTTCAAAGTGGATTGGGATTTTTTTTAGAAAATTTTAAAGTCGGTGTCCTCTTTTGTGAACACTGTCCCAGAGAGGGTTAAGCATAACAGTACATTACGAGAGGGAGTTATACCTAAAAGAAAAGTATCGATGTCTATCTGTTGCTCAGAAAAATAGATATAGAATTTGAAAGTCTAGTCAGAGATTTCTTTGCTAAAAAACTACTTTCAAAAAATAACTGTATGTTTTTCTCTAAACAACTATTCTTTCCCTGAATGATGCTTAAAAAGAAGCATTTTGTCAATTAACTTCGATGAGAAATTAGAGGTAACTATTTGGCTTATCCATTTTCTAATCAGTGATCCAGAGGTAATTAATAACTTGAAGCAAAAGTGCCTCCAAGAATCACTGGGATATATTTCAAACAAAACCTTGGGGGAATGCGCAGAGGCTTCTGCAAAATAATTGCGTCTGTAGGAATGATTTAGTAACAGTAAGATGTGGGTTAAAGTAAGATCGAATCTATTGACTAAATGTGAAATCAGTTACATGTTTTATGTTGAAAATATGAGTTTCTATTCACCATTAATGAAAGATGGATTTAAATCTGAAATTTCATCAAGTAAAGCGGTAATGTGAAAAGCTATTTCTTTGTTTAAGGTATGTGCCTACCTTCGGAGCACTTTTTGGAAAAAAAGAGGAAATTTTTATTCAAGCATTATGTTTTCAGTTATAATGGTGTATAAAACTGTTAATTCAAATGACATTTTAATGAACAAATTTTTTATTTTCCAAATTTTGACCAAGGTCAAAATTTAGTAAAAATTGACGTTTACGCCAAACTTCTTATAACAAATCATAATTCATACATTTCACTTTTTCTTTCAATAATATACTTGTTATGCATTTACCTGTATTGTGAAGCAGAACATTTAGATTACTTTTTAAAGTTACTGAGATATACCTAAGTTTGTATACGCAATAGCTTTTCACAAGAAAAAACTATTACTTTTTCAAATAAAAACAGCTCTAAAATAAATAATTATACACTTTTAAGCTATATTTGAGGTTCAGAACATATCTAGAGATGTATAGAACACTGTGATCAAATTTTATTTGAATATCTTAAAAAAGTTATAAGAAATGAGATTTTTCGTAATCCGAAAAAATGAAAATAGCAATTTTCCAGAAAACGCAATTAAAGATTTTAAACTCGCACAAAAAATTATATACATATTTTAACAACGTAAAATTCACAGAAATTGTAAGTTAAGCTTTCTTCGACTTAATTTTTAATTAATTTTGAATTTCTTTTAGCTTCGAATTTTTTTCTTGATAATTTTGTTTCTGGTTCGATTTGTCGATTCGATTTCTTAATTCTCTAAATATCAATTCCTATGTACTTTTTAAAAATAATTTCTGGTTCAAGTTTTACATTAAGATGATTAAATACAGTCATCAGCCCTATATCGCCTGAATTGAATAATTAAACTGCTATCTTAGTACCTACTAGCAGTGTTTGGAGTTTGCGAAATTTTCTTTAGGTGAAATATCCCGTAACTAGAGAAGCAGTTGCCAGATACGCCTAAAACAATAATAAATAAATAAAACTTAATTCTATATTTAGAAAGTAAATTGTACATTCGCATTGTTTAAGAGTAAAGAAATAGCTGTTTAGATGTGTTTTTTACATTTCTATGGCTTAGTTTCGGTTTCGAAAATTTCACTTCTGGTTCATATTTTAGGCAATAACTTTGCTTATAACTATCGACGGGACTAAAGCAAACCATTTTTGGAATCCTAAATGGATTGGCTTTGATACAAAATAATAAAAGAAATTCGAAAATTTTCATGAAAACTTCGATTTTAGGGTAGGCACATTATTACTAAATAAATTAAATGCAATTTCATTTACAAAAACATAAGTATTCGTTTGTTACTAAATGGGAGCTAGAGACTGGAAAAACCATCAAACAAAGAATAGAAACAATGCAACAGATGTAGAATCAAATATTATTTCATCAAGGAATAAAATCGAAACATTACAAATCAGGCTTGCTCAACGCTTTCTTTGTTGCATTTCATCTTCAACATTATGTCATTTTACTTGCATTTTACGAATTATTTAAAATTAAACTTCTTTATTTGTATTTTAAAAATTGTGAGCTAAAATGAAGTCATCCACAGTCTTTAGAAATGTTTAAAAAATAACAGGAATCCAGCTTTGTAATGTCTCATAGATGAGTTTACGTTTTAGCTATATTAACGTTCTATTTTGAAGCAACACGAGGGCTATTTTGGGACCGGCCTCGTAATTTGAACAACTGTCAGATGACGAGATTGACACCTGAGCTGGCATCCCTCTCATGATATTTGTGCACAGCGTCAGAGGGAAGACGCCTGCCCTCTACGTATGACTTAACTTGCAACAGCCCCACATACACGGAGATTAGGTTAGATTAGGTTATATTAACGTCCCGTTCTGAAGCAACACGAGGGCTATTTAGAACGAACCTCGTAGTTTTGAGCCGCGGTCAGATAATGAGGACGACGCCAGAGCTGGCACCCCCTCCAAACTACTGCGCCACACCAGCGGGAGGTCGTTTGGCCAATACGTATGATTTAGCGTGCAGCGGGCCCCATACACGGCGGATCTTCGGTGGACTCGGTTTTCGGACCTGCGACCCTCCGGTCCCGAGGTGGACACCTAACCACTAGGCCACCGCGGCCTCCATACATGGAGGATCTTCATTGGAATCGGGTTTCAAAGTTGGAACCCTCTGGTTCGAAGCCGAGACCATAACACTTTACCTCTGCGGAAATAATCATAGTTGAATGAATACGCGGAAACGGAGAGTCGCAGTGGTCTGGTAATTAGATGTAGGTATCAGAAATGGAGGATTCTGGTTTCGAAACTCGATTACATCAAAGAGCTGCCATATATTTCGGCCTGGTGATCGATAGATTTGCTTTCCACGGTCAAGCGTCCTCCCGTTGGTATGGTGGAAAATTTTGAATGAGGCTGCAGCTCAGATGACATCCTCGTCCCCTTATAACGGTTCACTATTAAGAGGCCGTCCTAAATCAACTCTCCTATACATCCAAAATAGGACGCTGATATTAACTGCACCAAACGAAAACCATTCCTAAAATATAAAGTGTCATGTTAAATATTAGAGAAAACAAACCATTTTGGGGGTTTAGTAAAATAATATAATCTTTACCTCCCAGATACTCCAGATTTCATTTCCCTTGAGGACTAATCGTTCTGGTCACTAATGATCTAAGATATGTTTTTTATATTTAACTCTATGAGCCCTATCCCGCATAAAACCGCCCCATTTGACAGAGGTCGGACTCAGGCGGTTTCGGGAGCCTGAGTGAATTTTAGGAGAGAAAAGTGGTTCCTTTCTTTCTTGACAATTGATCGCCCAAACTTGGATGTCGTCCTCCTAGAAAGTCTGTAAAGAAAGGAAGTTTTTCATTCTGTTTTCGTGAACGAAAATTTACTTCAGTTTCTGAGGTACTGGAATTCTCACTCTAGCTGGGTCCAGAGAATTAAAACCCATACAGGTCCGGCCTACCCGAAAGGATCTTAGAGTTGTTTTTTCGGTCATGTCTAGTATTATCAGCTCTTAGCCTCCGCATGACTTGATATGGAGCTGCGAAGCTGCCCACCTAATACAAGCACACCACAAGTTATCCTCCAAGGGCACCGCAACCCATAAGCTAAGGATACGCTGTATTATAATTTAACTGTTAAAATACTGAAAATCTAAAAAATGTTTCTTAGGTTAAAATATTTTTAAATTGAATATCACCTTAGTTTTATGTAAAATCAGTAGGTTTATGACATTGCTTTGTGATTTTATTTTTAATTAAAAACTTTTTTAAAAAATTTGACTTGTTCCATTCTCGTAAAATGGGATTGCGTAATTGATTTTCCACTCACTCCCTTGTATGCAAGAGTTTGGAAGTTATCTATAATTGTGGGCTCTCAATGGCAATACACTATCTTAATTTTTCAAAACTTAATTATAAGTTAATTGGTTTTTATTTGCATTTTGATTTCTACGAGATGCACCGCCTGGTAATGAATTTCATAAAATGGTTCTAGGGTTCTTAATATTTATAATAATAAATTATGCATTAGAAACTAAAAAGTAGTAAATAATTTAATTAGATTGGCACCATTCAGTACAATGATGAACGTGTGATTTTAAATACGATTTCTCTAAAATTTATTTAACATGGCCTGTTCAATTCTATAAATTTTAAGTGAGTCAATCACTGTTATCTTTTCAAACTCTGAATTTTAAATTCTGTACGTAGGCAAAACTTTTCAGCCATAGGGGGCATACCAACAGATACTGCGTTATATGAATTGATAGAATGAAAAAATTTAATGATTTGCTTTGACAACACTCATACATAAATAATGTCATCTATTGAATCTGTTTGTGACAAAGAAACGAATATGGGAAGAATCCAAAGAACCCAAAATGAAACATTAAAAAATGTAAAAAAATATTAAAAATAAAACAAACATACTAGAAATTAAGCAAAATAGAACACACATTTTTTCCACGGAAAATTGAAACTGACATTAGAACAAAATATGAATTTTTTCGCACATTTGAGATTTCATAACTCAGCCGGCACATTTGCAGAATGAAGAACTTTCATAAACAAAATTCGTTTGTCATATAAAATCTAATAACAGAAAAATGTTAATGTAATAATAATAACAATGCTAAAGAGTTAAAAATATTTTAATGTCTTAATTATAACCGTAACTGTTTGTTGCGCTTCAAATAAGAGGGAAAATAAATACCCGAATGAATTATTATTTTTTGCATTTTTCTAACGTTGCCTTAAGGTGTTAACTAGTTAACTTAATAAACGGATTTTTTAATTAATATGCTAAGCTTTAAAACAAATAATTTTTATTTAAAGTGTCGAAGAAAAAGCTTGTAAAATTAATTCGACTGAACAAAGAATATGGAAAAGATAACAGTTTTTAAGTTAAATATTACATCTAATTATTAAAAATTTCTTTGTTTAAAATAATAATTATTACACTTATATTATAAGAAAAATTATCTTTAAATGATCACTTGTTTTTACTTTAGACGGTCACATACATATTTGAATTATACTATTTTGTAATGGAAAGTAATGAAAGTCAGCATGTTTAAATTAGTTATCTTCTAAATATTGAAAGTTTATAAATACATACAATACCCTTATATATATATATATATATATATATATATATTTCTTATTTTCAGAATTTTCTTATATTATCAGGATTTTCTTATATTCAGAATATTTAAGGAAGAAATGCAATAGCTTCCGAGTAACAAATACATACTTTGTTATGAAAATTTTCTAACGTTTCCATATAATACTTGTATGGTACGCGTGTATTTCAAAGAAAGACAAAAAATGACTTTAACATTTCTTATACATAAGTGAATAGTGTCAAATAATATAAAGTATTTAGAATTGTCAATTAGATAATCCACAAAAGATGATGAAAATCTTTATAAATAAAAGTTATAAAGGAGGGCAGAACATTGAAAAAAGTAATTTTGAAGTTAATTTTCGATTGAAGATTCTAAATCTAAACACGTTAATTATTTAATTAAATTTTTTTTAAATAAAACTTTCAATGAATAAATAGTGTGAAGTTAACATATTAAATGAAATTAGAATCTTAATATACAGGGAACGCAAAATTCAAGTTTCCCTAGCCGTAGAAGATAGTCGTATTGAAAAATAATAAAATTCAAATAAAAGCATTCAGAGAATAAATGAAATATTGCTAGTAATAATAATATGGCCACGAAAGGACGTATAACCATGGAAATATATAGTATGCATACAAATGTTTTTCGTCGTGATGTAGTAGGTGTTAAAACACCCTACAAGCATTCTTGAAATGCTAGATTTTAGTAAATTCTCCATTTAGAATCCCCTTGAGTTTGCGAAGTCGTTACTCGAAGCTTTGTTATTTAAATTGTTTTTATCAAAATGCTGATTCAGCACTAGGTGTTTAATGGAAATTTCAGATTTTGAAATGGTCCAATCTCTTTTAAAGTACTGCAAAAAATTATAATAATTCCGAGGAATAGCCAAATGTTATTTCAACAGCAGTTTAAATTTTACTTTTAAAATCAGAATGAAACATAAAAAAGAAAAAATTGACACTTTAAGCATGTTTTGTGTTCATCTACAAATATAAGCTTATATGAATGGCTATATGTACATTCTCAATAAGCATTGGATGGCTAGTGTATAAATGAATTCAATTTCAATAGATATGTGAAAGATTTTATCAAATTCTTATATTGAACATTTAATACTTATTAGAAAATTTTAACAAATTTTCAAAGAATACAGAGCTACTCCATATATCGCGTTTATCCTCACGAGATTTATGTTCTGAAATTATACATGATGCGTGTGCTCTTCTCGGAAGGTATTTGCGAGCATAGTATTGATATGTAGACCATTATATATTATTTTATAGTCAGTAGACAGCAGAATAGTATATTTTAGGTTCATTACAATATACATTAGAGGTGTTTGAGCTCTTGAAGATTCAGAACTGAAGTCCAGTATTTTAAAGTACATCTATACAAAGCGGTGTATGTAGAAATTTATTTCTTATTTTGCAAATGTGGGGTATATATATATATATATGTATATAAAGAGCAATTTAAAAAAAAATCTTTTTTACTTTTATTTCAATTTCGAGAGATCAAAGTAGAAAACCGGAGCACATACCATAACTTCCAGATTCTTGAATAGAACGAATACTGCGATAAAAACTATGTTATATAGACGAATCAGACGATTCAAAACTTCTCATACTTTTGCTGGGTTTTCTGATATCCTATTTAAATATCGAATTGTTTTGATAATACCTTAATAAAATTGATTCTTTAAAGCATTTTTCATGGAAAGAATTACTAATGAGGGTGGAATTTATTATTTTCTTTTAAATGTTACTAAATTGACGAAATGAAATACTTGTAAGGGAAAATTTAAAATACTAAAGTTATTTTGCCTTCTCTTTAAACATTGGTACTAAAATAATCTTTAAATGATAATATCAAATGCATGTGGGAAGGCTGTTCTATAGCTTTCTAATTTTGTAGATTATTGAAAATCTGAATATCTTTAAGAATAAATTATGTTCGTAACTGCGGAATATTTGCGTAGATACATTTAGTTACTGATTCCGAATCTAAAGTATATCAGAAAAAATCACTTTTTAACAATATTTCTAAGTGTAATTAAATATCAATACATATAATAAACATTTAACAGTTTTTCTTTTAAGTTTCTTTTTAAGTTTTAACAGCTTTCCTTTAAGTCGGTTTCCCTTAAAAGCCCAATTCTTAGAAAATTGTATTTAAAAGGTTCTTTGACTATCACTTCTTGAATAAAAAAGTTGAAAATACTTTACAAATATCTTTTTTTGTTTTAAGTATAGTTTATGGCTAAAAAACAGTTTGTTACGAACCGATAACGCTGGGCTTTATTCCAGAGAAAGATTTCCTTGATGAAATTCTATAATGTCAAACACAGAATTTTAATAAATAATAATATGGATAAGGAATTTCAATAAAATATGGTATTCTCAAGTGTACAAACAAAATTAAAAAGATGCAGCCTCAAGAGAAAAAACATTAATTCATATTCATTTTTTATCAGCACAAGGGCTGCCATCTATATGTTGTAAATCGATTTAATATAATTTTCAATAAGTCTCCTATAGACAATAAGAGGCACTAGTGCTTCAGTCTTATTCTCAAGATTTTAGAAGACAAAATTGGGTTTGTTGCTTAAAGGCAACACTGTGTCTTTCAGGGTTAAAATTTATTTAGTTCCATCTACTCTTGAGACACAAAGGTATAATTTATCGATCAATTTTCACAAAATTGGAGATTAATACTTTCCATAGGTTTATTTAACATTATATATAATTAATTTACTAATAGTATATTAATTAATGTAATTAAATAATATAATTAATTATATATAATTAATAGATGACAGCACGGGATCATACAAAGCATTGGAGCGCGGGATTTGAGGGCTTTGAATGAAAGAATTTTTTTTTTCTAAATATACTCCAAATGTCCATTAAAATGGACGCGGATTCCAAGAGGATATTACTTAACCATTTAATGGGCCATTTTTTTCTAGTGGTGAAAATCATGACGAGTTTTACGTAGATAGAGTCACATAGTCACAGTAGACTAATAGTCACTATAGACTCTAGAGTTAATAGTTAGATATAGCTACTTTAGTCACAGAAAGTCAAAGTTGATTAAGGTAAATATG
The DNA here is from genome assembly GCA_013235015.1 of Araneus ventricosus. Classification (NCBI taxonomy): domain Eukaryota; kingdom Metazoa; phylum Arthropoda; class Arachnida; order Araneae; family Araneidae; genus Araneus; species Araneus ventricosus. Next base: position 3,324 of record BGPR01020371.1, on the reverse strand, counting down.
TCTACGTCCCTTAATCGCAGCGGACGTTTCGTAGAGACAGCCTCCCGTCGAATTTTTTTCTTATATTTTTTATCTGGTGGATCTATGATCTCAAGGGTGCACCATTGACTCTCAGATGTAAGAAACCCTCGCAACGTCAAGAGCAAATGCAGTTTTAAAGAATTATTACCACTTCATGGACTTAACTGACTATGATGATGCAACATTTCCATTCATAATAATCCCTACAGCTTCAAATGGGAGTCATTTTAGTCAGAGTAATTTGTATTCACGGCTCCCTCATGCGTTGTTTGGAGAGGCTCGATGGGTTTCATTGACTTCAAGAAATGTGGTATTTTAGTTAGGATACTATTCCTATGTCTTTATAAAGTTTCGTATAGCAATATAACAATGCAATTGCATTTCTTTGTAAGGAAAATGTCCAATGCTATTAAAAAAGCATCTCTTATGTAAGACTATGTATTTCAATTTTGTCTCTTTCCTTTCTTATATGTGGAATCCTATACAGTTAATTATTGTTATTTCTTTTATCTTGGTTCCAGAAGAACAAAAGACTAGCTCTATTTCTATTCTCTTAATGGTACAGACTAAAATCAAGAGAACCGATATCATGTGAAAGTTCATATTGAATCCTTTTTACTTACTCGTATCCGAAGTTAGGTATACATAGTATAGGGTTTCGGAAAGTATCTTCACACTTTCAAAAATCATTACAATAAACAAATATATGAAGTTGTAGTTTTTGGTATTTATAATATTTAGAGCATTTCAATTCGCTTACTTTTAATCGAATGCTGCACATCCGGACGGCAAGAAATTTCCAACTAGATTCTGTAAACCCTTGGAAAATCAACTGTCTCATAAATCTGTTCTGCCATTTATAAATTGTCGGTCTTTGCGGGGAATTTTGATTGAGTGCAGTTCGAAATTTACACAGTATCTGCGGTATTTTGAAAACCCACGGATTAATTTGAGTCATTTACTGCTTTGGAGTTATAATGAACTATAATTGAGAATATCAATGACATTGACTACATCATTGACAAAAAAAAACTTTCAAACATTATTTATTAAGTAAGAAAATTTAGTATGTTTGTTTGTCAATGTGTAATGTGTTTTAAAAGAGTAAAAATATGTTTGGTTACACAGTATGTTGCGATCGACAAAAAAGTTTGACCTCCAGAGTTTGATGAATATTCAAGATTTAGACCTCTCTGAGTCCGACAAAAAATTGTGGAACTATTTGTGTTTAACTCTTTCTAAACGTATTATATAAAAATAGAAACTAGTGGTACTTGTGTTTTACACCGAAAATTCAGATGTCTTTCAAATTTTCGAAGGAAACTGCCAAACGAAAATCATTCTCTCAAACCGGAGTTAACTTGTTTTTATTTTAGAAACAATCATACCATCCAACAGCTAGACGCATCAGTATTTTCAACAGTATATAACCATTTTTTGACAATACAAAATAGAAGAAAAGCTATATAAATTATTTCAGAAAAGTTTCTTAATGAATATACTGATTTCTAATAATAAGAAATAATTACAAAGAGGAAAAAATGTTATGTTATTGTAATAAAAATATGATAATATTACCGGATTAAGTGTCAAAGCTTAATTCTAGAATTAGATGATTTTCCTCAAGAAGGGTTTTTTCTCGGGCGTTTAAGATAATAGCTATAAAAAATATTTTAAACTCTGTATCCTCAGTTGCAATCAGCCGGGAAAACTGAGCAAGAGGCATTATGGTTCAGCTAGTACTATTCGATATATCGGCCATTAGTATAAAGTTTCTTTCTTTGATAAAAAAAATGGAAGAAGTTGTTCATAAAAAGTCGCCATTTTACACTCACACAAATCTGTAAAAAACTTCTATATTATCAGAAAAATCTTTTGGTTTAAATGAAAAATTTGTGGCATAAAACATTGATTATTTATTTGAAACTAAATTCCATTCAAATATGTAGATTATTTTAAATGCATATGAAATACCTTCAGGGCTATTTCCCTGGTTTTTAAAAAAATAACTATGCATTGATGATACTCACAGTTTATTTACTTGCTTTAATAGCTATTAAAAAAGATTATATTTGAAGATTTCTTAGAATATTTTTTTATTAATTTCTGAAAATAAATTTTAGAAGACGACACCGAATACAAAAAACATATACATAAAAAAGAAGCAAGCTTTCAAATTAATGGTAGTCTTTTTTATGATATAACAAACATTTTAATTAATCTTATGGAATAAAATACAGTTACAGCAAAAAATAATAAACGTAAAAAGTCTGAAAATAAACTCTTAAGACATGACGACTTCAGTTGATTGAATTTTATTATCTCACTTGTCAATGAAATTCTTTGTTTTTAAAAAAAGACAGAAACCATCTTCTTTTTTACTCCAAAAAGTTGCGCTTAGAAGATTTGAAGCTGTTCGATACAAAACATGAAAAAGAAATCAAAGAATTGTTTGAACTAAGGCAGAAGGCACTTGATTTAATCTGGAAAGTGAATTTTTCTGTTCTTTCAAACTTGCTTACAAACTTTTTTTCAATTCTACGAGATTCAGGCAGCTATTTTCTTCCCTTAAAAACTTATAAATTTCTAAAAGAAAAAGATGAGAAAGTTATTAAGAAAATTATATCGAAATAAAGATCTTACGTCTCAAATTGGTCTTAAAAGTACATTTTTTTTATTTTTCGATTGAAGATTAGAAAGTCTCAGGTTTTTAAAATATTAGATAAAAGTACTGTATTTTTTTTTCATTCATCGAAAGGTGCCACAGACCCTCCGAAAAAAAACATTTTTCAAGAATGAAAAGATATAGAATAGACTGGAAATAAAATTCTTCTTAAACAATTCCCTTTTTGTTTCTGAAACGTGTATTTTTGGATGGAATAAAATCTTTTGAAACGAAGAGTTTGCTGTAGACCGGATGTTCCATCTCAAAATCTGTGCAGATAAAACATGAAAAGACGAAACAAACTCAAATTCAGAAAACTGTATATTATTCTACTAGGGATACAAAAGTAAATCTGGTCCGTCGACTAAGATATGTTTGGAAGTAAAGAGATAGTTTTATTATGGTGAAAGATCTCCCCTTTTTTATGTATAAAAGAAATGAAGAAATCCGCATTTTTGTTTCAGATGAAGTACTTTTCCCGCGGAAACATGCTTTTTTGCCATTGAGTGCTCCCAATAGAGGAATGTACTTTTCAAAATCTTTCCAGAATATATGAATATAATGTCGTATCAAAACTTGTAAATAATATTAGAATATAGGAAAAAGAACCTAACAATAAATAATGCGTAGCTGTGCAG
>BGPR01020370.1:0-27955 GCA_013235015.1 Araneus ventricosus | reverse complement strand
CAGTGACGGATTTTGTCAGTATGGGGACACAGGCGCAAAATTGCTTTGAGGCCCCCTCCCTCTAACCAATGTCGAAAATTCATCTTCGGTTTAGTATTACGATATAGGTCGATTGGGTTTTAAGGCTCCCTAGATGCTCAAGGCACGAGGCGAGCGCCTCTAACACCTGTACGAAAAACCGCCACTGTCCACCACCAGTCTTTCCTCCACATACCGGCAATTTACCGACAAAAGGCGAAATATACGAATTAATTACATTAGTTATTTTCTATACACGCAGTGATTGATTTAATGCCGTTGCTCTCAGTTCTGAAATTGTTTTCCTGCATATCTGATTTTGGCGCCCCTTTCAAAGTGCCGCCTAGGCATGCGTGGATATTGTCTCACTCTGTGAGGGGAAGGGGAGGCAGTTGGTAGGCGTCAGAAAGGGGCAGGCAGAGACCTCCTAGCACAATACAAGCTCTTAAGCAAATCTGATACCTTTCACGAGCGTTAAGCCACGGTTTGCCACACATGTTACAAACAAGTTACGCGCAATCCACAGTCGGGTTACCACAAGAAATATGCCTTCCCTTTCTGGCACATCCGGATTTTTGGGCAGGAAAATGCCGGAAACGTCACCAAAACAAAAGAACGTACTCAACCGACAGCAGGATTTACAGCGCCAAGGACATAATCCACATTTCTAAGCAACCACAATTCACGCGAATTCGCTGTCAAAACACCCTCTTACTAGGCTGATCCGACCCTCACGCCCCCGTCCAACACATTCAAAATGTTTCCACTTTTGCTTCGAAAACGAGATTACGCTTATCACCATCGTATTTTGCCAACTCATTTAGCCTGAGAATTACGAGCAAGGGGGGGTGGCGCAAATGTATGACAGATGGACAAAGCGTTGCGTTCCGTCACCCCTACAGCTGTCACCCTATCTTCGACAGCTGCTGTCTGTTCCTCTCCTGGCGGACCAAGAATACCTGCCCATATCTATGGTGGAGATGACAGGACTAATATAAAGAGAAAGACAGCGGCTTAAGACATTCATCTCTAGGTTTTCGTACGATGAGTAAGTTGTACATTTTTAGAGGTTTCTGGGGAATGTGAAGGGAGTACGGTGACTTGCTTTTCGATGCTCGAAGCAAAGCTTCAAATTTGAACCCCTAATTTTGACAGATTTGTGCCATTTTAAGAACCTCGTCCTTCCCTTGATGTGTAAGGAATTAAGGTAAGGACCAGGGTCGTCTCAACAAATTTAAACGCCCTGGGCTAGAGATATTTGGCGCCCCATCAGAACCTTAACAAGGAATTTGAGGGCCGACGACACAAAGAAAATACCTACCTAAAAACAATTAAGAAGCAATAAAATAAATAAATAAAGGAAGGAAAAAGTGATGTGTTCTCTGATTAATGCCCTACTATTTAGCAAATCAGAGCCTTTTAGTATTTAAAATTATAATTAAACAAATTTTTAGCTTCGAAGTTAAAATAAATTCAGTATAATAAATTTGTAGGCGCCTTTGAATCAATGGCGCCCCTGGGCTACAATCCAATGGATAAAACAGCCCTGGTACAGACAGAAGGCGAAAGTGCACCACAAGTTTACCAGTGGCGTAGCGAGACGGAGACGCGACAAAGGCGGGCAGTCGGCCTGCACGCCACTCCTAGTAGGCGGCATAGACAGAAGAGTGCGCTGACGTCACTTTTTAAAGCCAAGTATGATGAGAGGCGGGAAAAATAATACCACACCCGAGCGCCATTGACACTTGTTAAGCCAATGACAAATCGAGGTGAAAAAGTCATATTATGTCCTAGACATCACTTACCTTTGCTGCGCCGCTGCAGTTTACAAGGCCAGATATTTCAAGCCTGACAAAAACTTAATTACACTGGTCTAAGCCTAGTCAAGACTGGTCTAAGCCTGTGCGGGGGTCTAGCGGAGTGCACGGGCTCGGGGGTTCGAAACCTCCATACATTGCTATTACTAAAAGGAAAGTGTCATGATAATTCAATGCACGCAAATAAATGGTTAAGTGAATCTAGTTTCATAAGATTAACCTCTGGTTTTGAAGATACAGTAGGATTGTTTTGGGACATAGATCGTCACTTTGAGTTGTGGTCATATGAAGAGTTAAATGTTTGTATTGTGTTCCACGTTTAATTAAATGAATTTTACGAATGTACAGTGTATTAAAGTTACGAAGCTACTAAATAAGGTGTTTATACCTAAGACCAGTTGCCTTAACGATAGACTAGCTCTAACCCCCAAAATAATCAGGCTGACCGTGACAGTCGTGAAACTACTCATAAATTGACATTAAAAACAATTTCTGTAGGAACCTGTACGTTTTATTTTAATGCAGATTGTCTTGAAATGAAATATGACAAGCGGGGGAGGAAAAACAAAATATTATACCCCAAGCGCCATTTTCCATAGCTACGCCACTGCCCCGACCTCTAATATAGGGTTAAAGGGGGTGCGCTGAGGAGAAAAAGCATTAGTACGTTTCTTTCACTTTTTAAAGATAAATATGACTGGAGTGGGGCAGTAGAAAGCACAATTTTACGCCCCTGAAGCCACTATAGCATATACTATTCTAACCTGAAGTAGACGGGAAGAAATGAACTAAACAAAAATAGAATCTCATCGAAGATGATATTACTGATTTTCTCTCCTACAGCCAGAGACCACAATTTTTTCACAATATCAGTCGTTGACGAACAAACAGCACTTAAGATCAGGGGTGGCGCCAGAGGAGGGACCGGGGAAGCCAGGCCCCCCCATCAGGAAAAATGTTGTATCCCGTCGGGAAAATATTTGTAGGTAATACCAGCGTTGATAAATAATAATCTGGCGAAAATTTGAGACCAATTTCCGTACACTCACGTCCCCCCACTCCCCGCCATGGTCAAACTTTGTCGGACCCCCCCCCGTCGGGCAAACTCTAGCGCCATTCCTGCTTAAGATGCATCAGCAGTGAAACACCAAACATCGTAGGTTACGCCACTGAGTACACTACCAAATTCACAGCCCCAAATCGAGACCTCAAAACTTCTTTTTGCTGACAGTTTCAGATCAGCAGGAAGAGTCTCTTCTCGAAGAGCAAGGGCGAAGAAGTCGAAACAGCCACCCCATTAGTCTCAGCTGAAACCCAACAACTGAAGCCCGCTGTTTCTGCGAAAGAATGTCGTCCTGACACGGAGAAGGCTCCCCTCACCCCGACTTTTTAAAAATACCCTCTCTGTGTCAGTGTCGGGACTGACGAATTCCGCGTGGTGCCTTTCCCGGCCGATACGGTCGGGGTCTTCCAGCGCTTGTTTGTCTAAATCGCTTCTCTTTAGCGGGGACAGCCGGGGCCTCCCTCGGCCGAGCAGCGAAAAGTAACTGGTTTTTAAAGGACGGTAACAATGGATCCTGGCATCCCTGGAACTCGGGGAACAATGAAAGGAAGGCCTTGGCTCCAGCATCCTCCATGCACTTTTCGCATGGGTTTGGAGCAATTTTGGTTTGAGTGAAGTTTCGGTAATCGAATTACTTTTTACTTTCTCGTATATAAAGTATACAAAGAGAAAGTATCGTAATCGTCAAAAAATTCGAACTCGAGATTTTGACGAATCTCCACGTTTTAGTCCTCCCCGAGTCCGAAAAACACAATTTTGGAATTATGTCTGTCTGTGAAACACGATAACTCGAAAACTATTAGAGATAAGGGGATGAAATTTGGTATGTGATCTTTACACATAATTTGTAGTTTTCTATTAACTTTTGGACGAAATCCGTCTACGTTTGTCTATCTGCGTTCATGCGAACACTATAACTCAAAAACTTGAACAGCTAGATTGTTAAAATTGGGTACTCAGTTTTATCATCAGGAATGTAGATCCGTATAAAATTTTGGGCCAAATACGTCAACGGGTTGACTGTCTGTATAATCGCATACTTCTGAAGACTATATCTTCTAAAAGAAATGTGTTAGATAAATGAAATTTCGTATGCAGTCTTGAAACCCTAATTGTAGATTTGTCTTCAACTTTCGTTTAAATCGGTTGAAAAAAGGCGTTGAAATTGCATATTCGATTTCTTCCCCATTCTACGACGCATAAAAAAGGCGCGAATTTTTCCCCCCACGCGTGTTAGTCGTTTGTGAGAAAGTTTTGGGGAGGCCGCTCCTGCTGGTTGATTATGCCAATGCTATTATCGTCTGTACATACATTGGAATCACTTTTCAGAAATATTAGATTCACCCTTTGACTATGATTTTTTAAGAAACATTTTATTCCAATATTCTATTCGAATGAAGATAATAGGCTCCAAATAAGCCAAACTGATTGATTGGTGTCTTTTTTTTATTTTCTCCGATCGGATTTTAAACCAAAGGTTGGGCCATAATAGTCTTATAACAAAAAAACATTACAATTTTATGAATGGAATATGATTATTATTAGTTATTGCAAAATTTATTTATATGTTTACAGTATTTCATCGATATCATTGCAACAATTGTGTATAGCTACACTGTAAAAAATATCCGTTTTTTTCCCGGACTTTTTCCGTATATTTGACGGTTTAAAGCTGTTTTGTTAACAAAACGGTTTTTCACTGTTTTCCGCTCCAGCTATAAACGGTTTAAAACCGTCAGTTCAAATTCTGTTTTTCGTCATACGGTATTGCTTTCCGTACGATATCTTTCCCTTTTCTTAAATGTAATTTTATTGCATTAATTTCATGTTTTTAATAGGGTTCCATCTCCGCTGTTGTTTATACATGTTGCAGTAATCTGTTGTCACTCATGAAAGCTAACCTTAAAACACGTGTTCTGGCAATAGTTGATTTTTACACCACTAGGTGGCGCCACTAGAGCTATAGTGACTTTAAAACTCAAATAGATTATTTTTACTTCGTTTTCTGACGTCTCCGGTGGTCTAGTGGTTAAAGCGACTGCCTTTTATTTCTAAGAACGCGATTTCGATCCCCGGCTCAGAGGAATTCGAAGTTTTGTCACCATCTTGCATCGAAATCGTCCAAGTAAGTTCAATTAAAAATTATATTAAACTAATTGAAATTAATAATTAAGCCTTGATTAATTAACATTCCTAATTGATAATACACATGAGCACATTTCAACTCAACTCGAACAGAAGGAGAAAAACAACTCACCTCAGTCGATGACGTCACTTACTTCGATGACTTAATTTTTACGGAGAAAACTTGATTTCATACGGTAAAAAACCGTTGTGACTACGGATTTACTTCCTAACTTTTACGGGAAAAACTTGTTCCTGTATGGTAAAAAACCGTTGTCCCTACGGATTTACTTAGTAACTTTTACGGTTTTGCACAACCAACCCGGCTGCCAGTTTAAAACCGTAAATTTTACGGTATTTTTTTTACAGTGTAGGATTACCATAATTTTTTTGGTAGAAACCCGGACACGCCGGGGGGGTCAAAGTATAGAATAAAATTCTAAAAGCTGCCTGCCAACGATCCTCTTTCATAACATTACCACAGAGTTTGTGGAAGTGAAAAAATATTAAGACGTCAGGATGCAAAGAAGACGTCACAATTTTTATTATTGTTTGGTAATTCAAAATTGTTTTAATGGAAAACAGAACAGAGACAAAACTGCCAAAACTTTTAATTTTCAGTTTGAACTGGTGCACGCATAAGGAGACTCGTCCACTTTCCATCAACAATGGATTTTCTTTCATAGGTGAAATGAAATTGGCTTTTGCGTAAACGTCAGATTTTTCTCTATTATAAGCAAATTTCTCTCCCGTCACATTCACTAGCTTAAATCCAAACATTTTGAAGATCTGGACATGAGTCAGGACGTAAGTTTGAAATCCGGACTGCCATGACGTATAAGCATGTATAAGCTTACCAATGAATCAAGACTATCGAACATACACGTGCAGAAGGAAAGTCTTCAATAAACAATGGCTTTTGGAATCGAGTCTATCGAACATACACGCGCAGAAGGAAAGTCTTCAATAAACAATGGCTTTTGAAGGGATAGCCTTCGCCATCTAGGTGACTTAAGACGAAATGCACACAATTTGCTTGTGATAAATATGTCCAAATTTCACTGGTTAAGCTTGCTCCTTTTGGTGAGTTATAGTGCTACCATATACACATAAAGAAGTCAAGCCTTTGACGGACAGGTCCAAAATTTGAAGCAGATTTACAACTTGGGTGATAAAACCATGTGCCAAATTTCATCTATATAGCTTGCTGCATTATTAAGTTATCATGCTCACATGCAAACGAACAGAAAGAAAGTCATGCTTACATTAGGCGGATTTCGTCCAAAATATTATACAGACCTACAATTCGATTCCAATTAATTAAAACGGCAAAATTTAATTAAGCATTCAATAACGATGTTGCGTTTAAATATTAATTGATGTTTATTTTTTGCGAGTATATATGTAATATGTAGTCATGAAAAGTCTTTCGGCTCTTAAAGCGTGAACGGTATAAAAATAAGCCTTAATCTAGAGTACAGGCGAAGGAGTCCTTTAACAAAACGGCAAATAAGAAAACTTCAATCCTTTATGCATGTATAAAAAAATTCCTTGTGAGAAAAAAAGGATTAAAAAAATATTAGATGAAAAGTTGTTGAACTGATTTTCTTCTTACCTCTTCAGAGAATTATAACCAAAACAACAACTTCAACACAGTTTGCCAACTTAAAAGTGTGAAAATAACGAATGGTACTTAATTTACCGAACAAAACGTAAAAATACAGCTGAAACATGCTACTTATAAATTTAAAGACCACATGTGTGCACGGTCTACTCTAGGGAATACAAGTAACTGGGAGTCGCAATGAATCATTCCTACAACTTGGAAGAATATGGTTTCCACTGCAGGCAGGTTTTATTTTGATTTCGTTTTGGGGTACGGGAAGGCCAAGTTTAAATTTCTCTACACGTTTCTAGATGTCTGAAATTCGGACAGGGCAGGATTTGTCTCAGAGTTTCTCATGTTATCGGTCGCGATTCCAAGAAGAATCTCTGTATCAGAGTTTCTCAAGCTATCGGCAGCGATTCCAAGTTGAGTCGCTGTCTCAGAGTTTCTCAAGTTATCAGTCGCGATTCCAAGAAGAATCTCTGTATCAGAGTTTCTCAAGCTATCGGCCGCGATTCCAAGTTGAGTCGCTGTCTCAGAGTTTCTCAAGTTATCGGTCGCGATTCCGAAGAATCTCTGTATCAAGTTTCTGGCTATCGTCCCGCGGTAAGGATTTGAGTTGCATGCATGGTTTCTCAAGTTATCGGTCGCGATTCCAAGAAGAATCTCTGTATCAGAGTTTCTCAAGCTATCGTCACGGTCCAAGTTGAGTCCTTTGTCTTAGTTTCTCAAGTTATCGGTCACTTGATTCCAAGAAGAATCTGTATCAGAGTTTCTCAAGCTATCGTCCGCGATTCCAAGAAGAATCTCTATCAGAGTTTCTCAAGCTATCGGCAGCGGCGATTCCAAGTAGAATCGCTCCATCAGAGTTTCATCAAGCTATCAATCGCGATTCCAAGTGGGAAGCTGCCTCAGGAGGTTCTCAAGTTATCGGTCTTGATTCCAAAAAATCATGCATCAGAGTTTCTCAAAGTTGTTGATTCCAAGAAGAATCGCTGCATCAAGTTCTCAGTTATCGATTCGCGATTCAGAAGAATCGCTGCATCATCAAGTTCTCCAGTTATCGGTCGCGATTCCGGAAGAATCGCTGCATCAAGTTTTCAGGTTATCGGTCGCGATTCCAGGAAGAATCCTTTGCGTTTCTCAAGTTATCGGTCGCGATTCAGAAGAATCGCTGCATCAGAAGGTTCTCAAGTTTTCTGTCGCGGTAGAAGAATCTCTACATCAGAGTTTCTCAACCTATCGGTCGCGATTCCAAGTTGATCGCTGTCAAGTTTCTCAGCTCTCAGTCGCGGTTCCAAAAGCAAGGTCAATTAGACTTTTCGTCCAGAATTTCGATGCTTGCAAGCAAAAGTAATTCAAAAAAATCGTCTTGGCATAGCGGTTTCATCGTTGCTAAAATTCATTTTAGTTATATATTTTCTTTAGTTACTATTAAATTAATGCTATTTTCTTATGTATTTTCCAGCTTGTGAGCACCAAGTCGAGGATAAGGTAGAAGAGTCTCAGCTTCGGGATCCCTTTGATTATGCGTTCGAGAGACCAGAATTTACTCGAAATTTCGCAGTGCATGTGGTTGGAGCACGTCAAATATTCCATAATTGGATCAGATGTTCTCACGCTATTGTGTTCCCCAGTTTTGGACGGCATCTAAAGATACTGCTCGGTATTTGACCTTGGTTCCAAAGTGACGAAGTCCGTCCTGAAATAGTTCTCGAGAGTTTCAAGCCGAGATGTTATAAACATATATGTATATATAAATCTAATAACAAGCATTTGATTATATATACATGTAGCAATAATCTCGCTTTTCATCTCTAAATTAAATCTTTGACCATTCATTTTTAATTACTTCTACTTCAATCCTGAGAGCCGCACTCCTACTTTACTTCCGGAGTCATGAGATCTGAGGGTATACCCTTTAGCTCATGCGTTGCGACTCTGTCCCTTTTCTATAATGTAATTCCCTTCCTGCTCCAGATGCTTTGCTTTTGCGCGTAAACTCTTCACCCATTGGCCATTGGTTTTAATGTTACTATAACGGTTATCTATTTAAGATTTTAAAATGGATAAATATAATTGGAATAAAGTAATGACTGAATCTACGACTGCCTGCTTATTAAAAATGTTTTGCTCTACACTTCACATAACGAAATATCATTATATATCTGGTCGGACCTCTATTTAACGAACCTCTGTTTAGCGAATTTCTCTATTTTGCAGACTTTTCCTTGGACAAGAACATTTTGCGAATTTCTTGGTAAAATAACCTCCAAATAGCAGAGATGCATTCTCTGTTAACGAACTTTTCTTGTGATCAATATTTTTTTCCCTCCCTATTTCTCAAAATATTTCTAAACATTTCACATTTATTCTTTCTTTTAACTTTGATACACCCATGGTGATGTGACCTTGAAACTGGAAGTAAACGAAAGGGTCTTGAACATCAAAAGAGAAAAAAAATTTTATTCTTCCTTGAGGTGGATAAAGGCATTGAAAGAAAAAGGATATTGCTTTGAAATTTGGTATTCCTCAACAACTTATCAACCACAATAAAAAAATCGTGATAAGATACAAAATTGATTCATCAATTCTTGTTCAAAACGTTTAAAGCAATGTGTCTATGAGAGAAGTGTGGATGAGGCAGTTTGAAATGGACGAATTGTGAAAAATAAAAAACAATACAGCGATGAATTGCGAAGAAGACGAAGATGATGACGATGGAAATTATCATGATGCAGAAATCAACAAACTTCGTGGGATGAAATGCTAAAATTCGATATAAAATTATTTTTTAAAATTGAAAATACAGTGTATACGGACAAGGTTTTGTTTTATTCTTGTTTTCCTTGCAGATTTCTTTTTTGATTGGTAAAATATATAAAATAGATATTAATTATAAAATAAAAGGTGTGATTAATTACTTTTTTAATAATATTTAGTGTTTATGAATTTAAATCTGTTTTTGTGTAGTTTATTTTAAAAGATTGAATCTCTATTTAACGAATTTTCCATATAACGAACTTTTTTTCGGAGTTTAGCGACTTCGTTAAACAGAGGTCCATTTCAACATATATATATATATATATATATATATATGTAATAATCTCGCTGAATTTTGCTTTAAATTCTAATATTATACATTTTAAAGTCTTAATGTATTCCAAAATCGCTTTTCTTAAACTCCAGTTTCGTTTTATTTCCCGCGCTGGAGGTATAAATTAAATCTCGCGTTTTGGCATATTTATAACTAAAAGAATATTCTAATTACTTCCACGCGCCTACACAAATCGCGAAATCAGCGACTTATTGCCGCCATAGTTTTCCCTAAAACACTTACGTAATTTACTAAAAATAGCTATTATTCCCTTCACTTTGATCACGTGTCTATATGTTATTCCCTTATCTGAGAGTATGTAGGGATTTTCTGCTCGCTTTTTGACTTGAAACTTCAACTAAGATGCACGAATGTCCGACACTCTCATAAAAATGACTTAAATATTTGGATAATGAAGAAAATTAGAATACAACTCGGCTTTTTACTGACTACAACCACGAAATCATTTTATATATGTATGCGATATTAATAGATGTGCAGACGTATCTGAAGAACATTGTAATCGTTCCGAAAAAACTAAACAGTTTTTTTTTACTGTAGTCTTCAATAGTTTTATTTTAAATCGACGAAGAGATAAATGATTAGATTAACGCTTTCATGAGATAATTTAGACGGTTCCATTCAATAACGAATTTGGGAATGTAGCGTGTGAAATTTGTTCAAATTAACGACAAACATCGAATCTTAAAAAAAAGCGCCAAATTAGCGGCTGAACTTTGAAACGGAGAATAGGGGCCGTTCAAATATTACGTAAGCATGTTTTTGGCAATTTTTGAACCCCCCCTCCCCCCTTGTCGGCAAAAATGAGCAGATCGCATACCCCCTCCCCCCCTTAGGTGCTTACGTAATATTTGAACGGACCCATATCTGAAATTTGGAATGCAACCGATAAGGAATTGCTGACTCTATTTTTAAGAGGCTCGGGAAGCTCTTCGGAACACCCGATTCAACAGATAGTGAAAATAAAAGTATTTTGAAAGGTGCGGATGAAAAGAATTTATTACACGCGTCAATAATTTAATAATTAAACAAAACAAACAAAAAACTAGGAGTCATAGAACAGGTTAAAAAAATGGTCCTATAATCGATTCGAATTCAGTCTGTACTTCAAGCCGACCCATCCCCTTGAAAGACTTATAACCAGGGGTGTAGTGGAGCCGCAACGTATCAGAACGCCGTTCTGCCACTGCTTTTTACTTTCTCGTATACGAAGTATACAAAGAAAAATTCGAACAAAAAATTCGAACTCGAGATTTTGACGAATCTCCACGTTTTAGACCTCTCTGAGTCCGAAAAACACAATTTGGGAATCATGTCTGTCTGTGAACACGACAACTCGAAAACTATTAGAGCTACGGGGATGAAATTTGGTATGTGGTCTTTACACATAATTTGTAGGTTTCTATCAAATTTTGGACAAAATCCGTCAACGGGAAGTCTGTCTGTCTGTCCGAGGTCATGTGAACACTATAACTCAAAAACTTGAATAGCTAGATGGATAAAATTTGGTACACAGTTTTATCGTCATGAATGTAGGTCCGTATAAAATTTTGGGCCAAATCCGTCCACGAGTTGACTGTCTGTCGGTTTGTATAATCGCATACTTGTTAAGCATTCGTTTCAAAACTCATCTCCATGCGCATGCGTACTTAGCAATCTCTGGTACCAAGAGGGAGGATTACGTCAGTTTGTCCTTGAGACGGAGTTTGATAGATATGTATTATCTCCTGTTTTGTTTTCGCTCGCTCGTATAATAGCGGATCTTGCTGGAGTGTGATGGAAAATAAATATTGCTAAGTTTTAATACATAGGCATCTCTTTTAATATGATTCTTCACTTAAATATTTTACAATCACTATAAGCTGCAATTAAAAACCTGATATTCGTTGCATTCTGGATTACAGTCGGTTCGATTTTTTTTTTATCCACGCAAGGGGAGGGGAAATGACAGATTTTTCAGCAGTATACGAGAAAGTTTAGGGGAATCCACTCCCACTGGTTTTAAAAACGAAAAATAGATAAGAAAAAAAATGCAAAAGGCTTCTTAACCCACTGGTTGTCGATTTTTTAAAATTACTATTTGGATGCAACGTTTGAAAAGATATTAAAATACCGTTGAACCAAGCGAATTGTTATTTACCTGCAAGGTTTTATTAGTATAATACATTATATATATGAACCAACTTTTTAAAACAGGGTGGCTACAGAAACTGAAAAAAATTTCCCTGACTTTTCCCTGACTAAACTTACAACATGTCCCTGTTTAAGGTTACTAATTATATTAGTTTCCTGGCTTCCTACCTACTCAGAATCACTGTATGTGTACAATATACATTATTAAAAACACTTTTACCAGTCATTAAAAATGAAAAAATAACATTTTTGAATGGAATTTAATTTAAAAAAAATGGAGTGAACATCCTAAAAAAGTTCTATTAAAACAGTCTTATATATAAAAAATACAGGAAATTTTAACAAAATACTTTGCTTCTAACACTGCATAAGAATACTAAGAAACATTAAAACTACTCTTTGCAACACAAGTTAAATTATGTTAACAGTAAAGGTTATTATGATCTTTGATCAAAACTTTAAAACAGTTCAATAACTAATTAGTGCTCTTTGCATGGGTATCAGAATAACATGTTGCAGCATAAATATAAAAATAGTATAATTATACGTACCTAATGAATATATATTTTAGCAAAGATTTAAACAAGAGAAACTGCCAAAATATTACTTCAAATCTTTATTCTTTAAAAAATCATAAGAAATTAATTGTTCTAATCAAAAACTTTTGCTTTTATAAATGAATATGTTTAAAAAAAATCCATTTATTATTACAAATAATGCTAAACATAATATACTAATTTATAGATAATAACTCAAGTAACAAATAACTATTAATTTTCCCTGATTTTTAGATATTTTTACGAATTTCCTTGACTTTCCTAGTTCTCTCGCCCTGTAAAAATACTAAGTAAACCCATTAGCGTGCGAAAATAGCTGGATGCAGCAGAAAATAGATTTACATCAAATCGCGGGATAAGCAGTCAGAAGGTTAGTGCGATTTTTGTCACCCAGGCGAGAGCGTTTCGGCACTGCTTAGTTAGCAAGCAACTACACCACTGCTTATAATGGTTTGCTGGGAAAACAACATCCGGGAAACATCGCATTCCCAGGAAAAAAGATTACAGTTCAGGGCAAAATTTTCAATAATGAATATTTGCAGTAGTAATTTTCGCAATAATTTAATTTACTTACAAAGCAGTTAGGAAGATATGCGAATACAGGTGGCAATTTCGCGGTTTGGGTCGGTGTAAACAAATTGCGAATATACCAACCGTGGCCCTGACTTTAAAAATGAAACCTCTTCCTCAAAACAAATCAGTCTTGCAAAAGAGCGAAAAAAATTACATTTTATATCGCTTTCTTCCCCAGGCCGCCGGTCTAGCAGATTTCGCAAGGAGCGATTGAATCCGGCAACCAAGAGAAGCGATAAATATTTCAGTGTAGCAAACAGTCTAGTAATTACGTTGGAGAGGTCAAGCGATTGATTCATGATAAAAATAATTAGCTTCTCGAGATCGAGAAAAAGATCCAGGGAAGAAATGGAATGGAAAAAACCATCGACCCATTATTGATGACGGGTGTTCACTTACTTAGCATTTGAAAAGGTGAAGAAATTCGATCCATTCTTTAATACATTTTTTTTTTATCTTATCGGATTTAATAGAATGTCAAAATGTATTTGTGATGACTAGGTGTGTCATTAAAGAACGTATCAGAATGACGTTCTATAAAAAGAAGATTCTAACGGCCATACTTTTAATGGGAGATATATTTCGACAAATCAAATGGTGCATGTTTTATTGAAATAATGGAATGTTTTCGATTTAAATATTTTGCTGAACAGTGCTTTTCAATTCAAGTAATTGAAAACTGCATTAGTATGAGAGGATAATTTGCTTTATTTGATGGGAAAAAATATGATAATGCAATATGGCACACATGTTTGTAAACACAATTCAGTTATTTTTACGGTTATTACACATCGGTAATTATCGTGAAACTTAAAGATTTATATTTTTATAGAAATATTGAAAAGTCTTTCAATTTCAATTATTTTTATTTTATGGAATTTTATATTAATTTAAAACTGTAACGATACAAAAGAAATGTAATAGTTGTTTTGTATTTTATTTAAGTATATTTAGTTGAATAAAATAATTCATTGCTAGAATGATTTCATAGTAATAAAATAATTATAGTCAACCACAGACGATATTTTCTGCATCAAATATTTTATTCGATTCAATTTTATGTTGCTTTTAATTACGAAGAATTAAAAAAACTGCTAGTTATATATACATTTGTTGAACAATAAGGTGGTATTTTCTTCGTCGTCGAATTAAAACAAAGGAAAATGCAATGTCGTTTGTTTATAATGTGTGTAATCAATGTGTGACTATATTCAGCAATTTTGGAACTTGTTCAATATTTTGAACAACGGAATTGTTAAATCAGAAGCTACCAGAATTAGGAACAAAATCACAATTATTTCACAAGGCTATTGAAAATGTTTCCTATTTAAATTATTTAATCGCATTGTGTTTCTAAATTAATTTAAAATTAGAAAAGTTTGAAAACTATAATTTTTCTTTAAGTCAACAAGAACATGGTCCAGAAATGGAAAGTAATTACATTTCGACCAATGCAGTTGCTAAAACAGATGTCACCAAAATCTAAACAAAGGTATATCTTACAAATTTTTAAATTTTCTTTCTATATTAATTATTTTACTGAGTATATTTAAACGTAATTAATTTAAAATAGAAAGAATACGGATACGATAAGTTTATAGTATCCGTATTCTTTCAATTTTGTTTATTTCATTTTATTTATTTTTGAACTTACAAAAAATACGTAAATATGTTTTAGTAATTTTGGAGCTTATATTTTGATTAATGTAACTGTTAAAATAATGAAAAGTTCAGATCAGAATTGGAACACGGTTGAATTCATAAATCAAATTATGCGAATTTTACCGAAACGGCTAGATTTTTTCTAATTTAATTATCTAATTTCAATCTATTTCTAAATATAAGCAATTTATAAAAGAAATCATTGTAGTTAAATCAACGGCCATAACAAATATTTTAATATTTATTTAGTTTAATACACATTTTAATCTTTTTAACAGTTGAATATTACATGCGTTAAAGACACTAAAGAAACAGAAAAACTATTCAAGTAACCTTGAAACGTTTTGATCAACTGATTTACGAAATTCAGCATAAAAGTCATATATTAATACAGAAATTTTCTTTCTTTCAAGTTGCTTTAATACATAAGAATAAAAAAGGGAGCTAATTTTTATTAATACGCGTTAATTCATTTTAAACATTAATTAAATTAAGACTGTTATAAATTCTTTAGTTAAGTTATTGCATTTCAGGTGTCTTTTTAAAAGTATTTAAATGATCATTTGAGGAAGGAAGTATTTTTTTGAAAACCAGAGCGGGTAGTCTCCCCGAAACTCTCTCGCATACAACCAGTAATGTGGGGTGGGTAAACACCCAGTTGGTAAGTAAATATTTTTGGGGTATTTACCAAAGGCCTGGTTATTTTGAGAAAAAAATTATGTATGTTGATTTACAATGAAACATATAAAATTTATGAATTCCCAAAAACTTAATATTTTGCAAAAAAAATTGCGTATGTTCGCAATTGTTACACGCGCTGAGGTACCACAACTTTATTTAACGTTTTTGAGTATGAAATTCTACTATAGATATCACACAAGATTTCACAATACCTCTGGTTAATCACAGGCATCCATCTGGAGAATGTCAGAATGAAGTTTCGTTTTGCGGCTCGATACAATTTCCTTAGTAGACCGCCAAGGTCAAACGCCAACCACACTAACTTAAGTACGAAACGCTCGCCAACACACAGTCGTAATGTGCATTTTGGACTAAATATGCAATTTGAACACCTGTTTTTTAACCGATTGAGATGGAAATTGGGCACAAATCTATAATTAATGTTAGCATTCTTGGTATCAAGTTTTATTTATCTAAGTCAAATGACTTATGAGATACAAGTATGCGATTATACAGGCCGACAGACAGTCAACCCTTTTACGGATTTGGCCCAAAATTTTATACGGACCTACATTCATGACGATAAAACCGTGTACCAAATTTTATCCATCTAATTATCCCAGTTTGTGAGTTATAGAGTTCACATTAACATGGACATACAGACTGACTCCGATAAAAATTATTTTCATACCATCTTACAGTCCAAAATTTTACCTTTTCAGTGATACCAATTTTAATTCTGTAACACTTTTCCTTCAATTTTTATTCATTTTTTAAAGTTTAATAACTTTAATTACGTGCAGACGATTTTGAAATAATGCAAATTTATAGCTACTCCGTTTCAAAGCGACGGTTAGACTTTGAACAATTTACCTTTATTTCTGAAAATTTTGCTTATCTTTATAAATATCTATAAAATAAGGCAGAAATTGCATGAATTTCTCTGTCGGTCGGTCACAAGAATCCTCCTAAACGGTGAACGGTAGCGATGTGAAATTTACACACGACATTCTAGAGCATATTTTAGGTCAAAGGTGCTATTTTTAATTCTCAGAGTTAATTAGTTCTTAAGGTATTTAATTAAATAACGAAAATTAGCCTCTTTTAAGCCTAATGCTTAGACGTTTTTTGCCAATAACTTCTGAAACATTTATTAGACAACAATTATTTTTATGCCAAATTAAAGAGCAGAAAATTATCTTTCTAAAGATGATAATTTCTTTGCGATGAAGTGTTTTCTCTGATTGTTATAAAAGTTAAAAAATATTTTAACGTAATTTCTATCAGTACTTTTTATTTTTATAGAAATAAATTCAAGCCAAACTACCGTTTCGCGAGCGGGCTTTTGCCAGTGTTAAAGATAATATAAGAAAATATTGCTTTGTTTGACCATAAACAACAAAGAAGACTTTACACTTCCGTTTTCCAGTTGTCGTAGGATTTACAGCTTTTAATACGGTTACACAGTGATCCAATGACGTTAGTGAATTAATCTGTCGATGTTTTGTTTAATTTTCACAGTGAGGTATTACAGAATATCCATCTGTAGATACGGTAATGGGCATTAACAAGGAACATCATATCCTGTGGAGCTCTTCAACATCTTAGAATTGTCAGGAGCACCTTCCGACAAGCCGATATTGAAAGTCGGTGTGCCAATACTACTAAAACATAACCTCGATATACCGAGACTGCGCAATGGCACACGGTTGCAAATTACACACCTAGGTATAAGCTTCATTTTTACTTTCTCGTATACGAAGAGAAAGTATTGTAATCGTCAAAAAATTCGAACTCGAGATTTTAACGAATCTGCACGTTTTAGACCTCCCCGAGTTCGAAAAACCCAATTTTGGAATTATGTCCGTCTGTCTGTGAACACGATAACTCGAAAACTATTAGAGCTACGGGGATGGAATTTGGTATATGATCTTTACACATAATTTGTAGGTTTCTATCAAATTTTGAGACAAAATCCGTCTACAGGAAGTCTGTCTGTCTGCGGTCATGTGAACACTATAACTCAAAAGTCTGAATAGCTAGATGGATAAAATTTAGTACACAGTTTTATCATGAATGTAGGTATCAAATTTTGGACGAAATCTGTCAAAGCGTTGATGGTCTGTCGGACTGTATAATCACATACTTGTAAAAATTATATCTCCCAAATCCTTTGGCTAGGATAAATAAAAATTGGTATGACGGTTGCTAACATTAATTATAGATCTGCGCCCAAATTCCGTTCCAATCGGTTGAAAAAAGGCGTTCAAATTGCATATTCAATATTTTAAATCCGATTCTCCATGCGCATGCGTACGGGTAGCAATATCTGTATACGCGGAAGCTATGTAGCGAATTACGTCACTTTGTGCTTGAGCCGGCAAGAGTGGAACTTGTGTGATAGATGCGTTTTAATCCGTATGTATCTCTTTGAATTTAATTATTTACCTAAATACTTTACAGTTACTATTATGTATAATGAAAAACCTTCTGATAGTCATTGGATTCTGAGTTACAGTAGGTTCGAATTTTTTTATCCGCGCGGGGGGGGGGGAGGGGAAAGAGCACCTTTTTGGGGAAGTATACGAGAATTTAGGGGAGACCACTCCCGCTGGTTTCACATAATTTGATCTTTGTACATTTTCTTCCTAATAAAGCAGAGTCTATTTGTTTTCAGCGAATTTGCTCAACATTTTTGTTGTTTTTGAAAACCAACTCGCGCAAGATTTCTTTGCTCCTCCTGTTAATAGATTTTGAACTGACAACCGATTTCATCCCACGCTCTACCAGACTTAAGTTGAGTTTCTACGGATATGACCAATGACAATCGTCATCTCAGAAACAAGCAGTGCTGCAAAAGTTGTATTGACCTAAGTGGTAGGAAATTTTGTGATGATTATTTTAGTATATAATGATGATATAATAAAAACTGATAGTTTTTGAGTTATAAGCAAAACACTGGGAAAAACTTTTTCACGTTTTTTTGGCTATAATTAAAATTCCAACAAAAATTATTGATAGCAAACCCCAGAATCGTAACCAGCACCCGAAAAAACATAAAGAAGCAAAAAAAAATTACAATTCCTCCAGAATTGGATTTAAAAAAACGACTTAACTACTGAGAGAAAGCGAAAAAGAGCCAAATGAGGAAGTCACGCTTAATGAAGAGCTGAAAAAAATGCAGCTCAAATGAATGCAATTTCGAGCGGAGAAAGGGTTGCTTTTTTCCCGCTTCGCGTTGATCATTACGTTAATATCGGATCCGTAGGAGAGGCAAAACTTGATGCAGCTCTGGTCTGTCTCTCTCTCTCTCTTAATTCTTGATTGATTTTCCCTCTTCTTTTTGCATTCTTTATTACTTTTTTGCCATTTTCGTTGATCATTGAATTCTCAAAGTGGAAAAGTAAGCCATTTAGAATGAAAACGAAAATACAATCTTTTAAAATAATTTCAGGAAGGGACTGCAGCTCTTATGGACGAACAGCCACTGGATATGGCTGAAGTCATTGTAGCCATTTTTGTTTGGAAACCATAATTTGAAAATCGGATGACTAGTTGTGCTGTCTAGTTAGAACAAACTATCTGATGAATAGAGATAATATAGAGTTCATATAGATGTGAACATCCCTTGCTCAGATGAAGTTTTTTGAAGGAACAGATCTGTATAATAAATGACCTAACAGTACGGCTCAATTTAATTTAAAAGCTTCGTGAAGAATAGAAGTGAAGAGGCAAAAGCAATTATAATTAATTAACAGGCATTGTGTACGAGACAATCAAGTTTACAAAAGAATAAAAATACAAAAGAAATCTTAACATCTCTTAATACCAAAAGCTAATTAAAAATTAATGAAAATAAAAGAAATGTTTTAATAGTAACTTTTCGCAATGAATGCGGATGCCATTAAATGTAACAGAATGCGTAGGTTGCAGACAACTATTGAGTATAAATTTTGATAGCTAATGGGGAATAATACTTCCAATGAAAAATGACGGCTGTACTTAATAAAGAACATTAATTAAAACGACGAATATTAATTACAAACTTGACAATACTAATGGAAGCTATTTTTACTTTCTCGTATACGAAGTATACAAAGAGAAAGTATTGTAATCGTCAAAAAATTCGAACTCGACATTTTGACGAATCTCCACGTTTTAGACCTCCCCGAGTCCGAAAAACACAATTTTGGAATTATGTCTGTCTGTGTGTGTGTCTGTAAACACGATAACTCGAAAACTATTAGAGCTACGGGGATGAAATTTGGTATGTGGTCTTTAAACATAATTTGTAGGTTTCTATCAAATTTTGGACAAAATCCGTCAACGGGAAGTCTGTCTGTCTGTATGTTCGGGGTCATGCGAACGCTATAACTCAAAAACTTGAAAAGCTGGATGGATAAAATTTTATACACAGTTTTATCGTCATGAATGTAGGTCCGTATAAAAGTTTGGGCCAAATCCGTCAAAGGGTTGACTGTCTGTCGGTCTGTATAATCGCATACTTGTTCAGTTTTGAAACTAACTCCCTGCGCATGCCTACTGGTGCGTATTGGAGAGAGAACGGACGCTCCGAAACTTGGCAGTTTGCCAAAAACCAATTCTGGAGCGATTTTGTAATGAAGCAAACATTTAGGGAGTCTCGCCAGGTCCTGTTGCGCAGAAGAATGCGCAGGGGATTTGAATTTGTTTTGATCCTTCAAACCACGCGTGGTTCCAACTTTGGTTTACTTGCGACGGAAGTTTATTTGACGTCTTTTATTATTCTAGTTTTCTCTACATGTGTTAGGAGTATACGAGAAAGTTTAGGGGAGACCACTCCCGCTGGTTGAGGTTTGGAATGTGTTGGAAATGCAAACAAATCATAGTGAATTATCAAAAGAATAATCATTCAGAAGAAAAGCATTTAGAAGAAATAGATAAAGTAAACACTTTTCAATTTCCTGGAATTATTAATTCAATGTGAAACCAAACAAAAACAAAGCAGTTGATAGTATGTGGGTACGGCGATCATATGAGAAATCAACATTCATCTGTCCTCAATTTTGACATGAGAAATACGGTCACTGCATATAAAAATACAGTAAAGTAATTTAACAGTTCGTTTTCAGGAACTAAAGAAAATTGATACATATTTTTAATTCTTGATCATATTAGCGACTTTAACATCCCTACAGTTTTATAGAACAATTGACCAAACAAGTATTCATTTCTTATTTCTTCTTTTTTCTCGTTCTATAATATGTTTCTAACAACTATCTTTTTTTGTTGCCATTCTGGGAAAAAAAATTAATTTAAAATAAATAAAAATAGTAATATATAAATAGATTCTATAAATTTGCAAAATCGTCTTGTTGTCAATTGTTGAGAGATGCGACATTTTTCGTTTAAATAATTGATTAAGTATAAGATGTTAAGATTAACATCCAGACGATTAATGATGCTGAATATTATTACTATAGTAAAATTCTTGTAACTTGCACCCAGTTAGTTGCACTGTAAAAAATATCCGTTTTTTTCCTGTACTTTGTCCGTATATTTGACGGTTTAAAGCTGTTTTGTTAACAAAACGGTTTTTCACCGTTTTCCGCTCCAGCCATAAACGGTTTAAAACCGTCAGTTCAAATTTTATTTTTCGTCATACGGTATTGCTTTCCGTACAATAACTTTCCCTTTTCTTAAATGTAATTTTATTGCATTCATTTCATGTTTTTAATAGGGTTCCATCTCCGCTGTTGTTTACACATGTTGCAGTAACCTGTTGTCACTCATGAAAGCTAACCTTAAAACACGTGTTCTGGCAATATTTGATTTTTACACCACTAGGTGGCGCCACTGGAGCTATAGTGACTTTAAAACTCAAATAGATTATTTTTACTTCTTTTTATGAAGTCTCCGGTGGTCTAGTGGTTAGAGCGACGGCCTTTTATTTCTACGAACGCGGTTTCGATCCCCGGCTCGGAGGGGTTAGAAGTTTTGTCAACATCTTACATCGAAATCGTCCAAGTAAGTTCAATTAAAAATTATATTAATTAAACTAACTAATTGAAATTAATAATTAAGTCTTGATTAATTAATATTCCTAATTGATAATACACATCAGCGCATTTCAACTCAACTCGAACAGAAGGAGAAAAACAACTCAACTTAGTCGATGACGTCACTTACTTCGATGACTTAATTTTTACGGAGAAAACTTGATTTCATACGGTAAAAAACCGTTGTGACTACGGATTTACTTCCTAACTTTTACGGGAAAAACTTGTTCCTGTATGGTAAAAAGCCGTTGTAACAACGGATTTACTTCCTAACTTTTACGGGAAAAACTTGTTCCTGTATGGTAAAAAACCGTTGTAACAACTGATTTACTTCCTAACTTTTACGGGAAAAACTTGTTCCTGTATGGTAAAAAACCGTTGTGTCTACGGATTTACTTCGTAACTTTTACGGGAAAAACTTGTTCCTGTATGGTAAAAAACCGTTGTAACAACGGATTTACTTCCTAACTTTTACGGGAAAAACTTGTTCCTGTATGGTAAAAAACTGTTGTAACAACGGATTTACTTCCTAACTTTTACGGGAAAAACTTGTTCCTGTATGGTAAAAAACCGTTGTGCCTACGGATTTACTTCGTAACTTTTACGGTTTTGCACAACCAACCCAGCTGCCAGTTTAAAACCGTAAATTTTACGGGATTTTTTTTACAGTGTGGGAATATCAAAATAAAAGAACTTTTGTGAGAAAAATAAATTGAAATCTGAAAGCTAGGACAATTAAATTTTTAAAAAAATGTGTGATGGATTAGTCCAGCAATGTTCATTGATATCAGCACATGGTATTACGAAACTATTTTGTGTACACAATGAATTTTTGAAACTCCGGTGACAATCTTGTAAGAAGGCTGACATTCGAAGTTGTATGGCGACATACTAAGAAATGCGCAAATTCTCCGCGATAATATGCGGGATAATTTTAAAATGTTATTTAATTACTAGCTGCATGGCCCGGCGTTGCACGGGCAATCTTGAATAATGGGATATTCCCGGGCGGAAAGAAGTGAGATCACGTGAGGCCTTGGGATCCATATTTTCATATGCCCGGCTCCATTTTTTTTCAACAAATATTGTCACTTACTTTCCCCAACAAATGTAAATATTCTTTCAAATCTAGTCTTTTTATTACTAATTTTCAAATGCCCGCCTCCGGTTTATTTTTTTTACAGATATTGTCGCTAACGTAAACGTTACGTTTCCCCCAAAAGTAAAAAAATCCTTTGAATCCTATATTGTTTAATTAAAATTTTTAAATCCAACCTTTTAATTACCTTATAGCTAATAACCCAGCATTTCTCGGAATCCACATTTTTTCATATGCCCGCCTCTGTTTTTTTCCCTACAAATATTGTCACTAAGCTTCCCCAACAAACGTAAATCTGTTTTGAATCCTGTCTTGTTGGATTAAAACTTTCAGTTCTAGCTCTTTTACTACCTTAAAGCAGTTTGGTTTCAATGAAAACGCGAGAATTCTTATGCTTATAAATTAAAACAGATTAGCATGATATTTGTTTTGCAAAAGAAAAAATAAAACGAATAATAATGGAAAAAAACGGATAAAAATGATTAAATATTTTCCCCCAACAAACGTAAATGTTGCGAAACACCGTACAACAAAAAAAAAAGAAAGAAAAATGCAGGAAAACGATTTTTTTTCAATTGTTAATAAATCCAAACACAGAAGATCGCTCAAAAGGAAATACCAACTTCCGTTAAATAAATAAAAAAAATGCAACACCGGATGCGAAAACTAATAATAGGGAAAAAAAAAAGAATCCGCCGTGAATGAATTCACCATTCTGCTAATAGATGGCAGCACGCCAGTTCATTCATTTTGACGTTTTAAATTAATATCTTTTTAACTAACTGTAATTTCGGAATTTAAATGGCCGAAATGGATTCCTTGGATTATTCCCCATCTTTTAGTACTTTCCGCGCGCTTCTCCGTTCAGCGGTTCGCGAGAAGATAGCCGGACATACATACATACATGCATACATACGTTTGTTTACTTTCGAATTTTAATAGGATAGATTCTCTGAATTATATAATTGCGTGTACTGTCTGTCCGCCACCAGAACTCTGCTCGCCAAGTTGTCTCGTTGACGACGGTCGCTATAGCAACCGGTTATGTTAGGGAAGATCCATTTCGAATAGGAGGTTGTTGTTGGGTTTTGTGGCGCAAGAGCCAGTATGCTGCGATAAATTTATGGTAAAAATTCGAATAGGAAAAATACGACGGAAATCGGGGTTTTATTTTATTCTTGGCACCAGTTTGAAGCGGTAAAAAGAGTACATCATTCGTGAACTTCTACCTACTCGAAACGGATTCCTCCTACGATAAGCTGTTGCTATAGCGACCGCCATCAACGAGACAACTTGGAGAGCAAAGTTCTCGTGTCGGAATAGACAGTATGTGTTTTGATTTAAAATAAATCAAAACATATATATATATGTACATATTTTACACACATGTACACATATTTTGATTTATAATAATCTGGGCGATTTTCGATATTATTTATTCAACTCCGGCCGACAGGTTAAAAACTTGGTCCAACGAATTTATCATGCTGTAATTTCTACAGATAGCATCACAAAACGTGAACAGGCAAGTTTCAGAAACATGTATTTTATTATCCGTAAAAATATCTTTTCCGGCATTGGCAATCCCTTTGCTGCTGGTTAGAGCAGATTCTACTGTTTTTCGAAGTTTTTTTTCCCACACCGAAGGCTTCAGAGCGGAATATGAAAATTCAATGGCAAATATATTCCTAACATCGCATTTACTGTCATTAAAATATTTAAATTCATTCAAACGCTTCTTCAATTATTTTCCAGAAAACAGTCAAGTGACGAAAAAGGAAAAGCAGAATAAGAAGAGCTTTTAAAAACACTTTTAACATAGTAATAAAAAGTAGAATATTTTTATTTCAATTACATTCTACTTTTTAGTCTTTAA
Source organism: Araneus ventricosus (assembly GCA_013235015.1). Lineage (NCBI taxonomy): Eukaryota > Metazoa > Arthropoda > Arachnida > Araneae > Araneidae > Araneus > Araneus ventricosus. Next base: position 3,590 of record BGPR01020370.1, on the reverse strand, counting down.
TTTATAATTTATTGAAATAAATATTATGGAATTTGGAACTCGATTTTTCTACAATTCATTACCGGGTGTTGCCATGCATATGGACTCAAAATAGAATATTATAATTTAGAACATAAAACCGTGCCAAATTTTAAAAAATCTGGCATATACAGAAGTGAGTGAAAAATCGAATACAAAATTTCATCTTTAGAAACAGGAAACATGTCAAGTTAAATAAAAGTGTGCGTGTGTGAAAAAAAAGATGCCTAGCAATATATATCACATTTTGGAATTGCCAAAAATTTTTTAAAAGAAACTTCATGTTTTAGATCTTTTTTTGGATCCAGTTTTGGAATTATGCCTCTATGTCTGTGAGCACGAGAACTTAAAAATGGAAAGATCTATAAACGAATGAAATTTGGTCGCAAAACGCAGCGAGTTAAGACGGCTGGAATTTGGTATATGGTCTTATCACCAGAAATGCAGATTAGCATCAAATTTTGGACCAAATCCGTCAATGGGTTGATTGTCTGTCGGTCTGTCTATAAATACATGAAATACGATCACTTAGAAAGGTTACCAGCAAGTTAAAAGAAATCTCGTCTTGGCGCCAGGGTTGCCAGAACAAAATAGCAAAATAAGGCCAAACCGTCTTTAAAATAAGGCCAAATTTGAAAATTTCATGAAATCGCACATTTCCCCCTTAGCTACAAGAAAATGACTATGTTTCATGAAAAGGAATCCCACCAGATTCACATGTAATAATCTTACTTAATTTTACTTTAAATTCTAATATTATACATTTTAAAATCTTAGTATTATAATAATGTATTCCAAAATCGCCTTTCTTAAACTCCAGTTTCGTTTTATTTCCCGCTCTGGAGGTATATTAAGTCTCCCGTTTGGCATATTTGTTGCTAAGGGAATATTTTAATCGCTTTCACGCGCACAAATAAATCGCGAATTCTTTTCCAGACTTTTCCCTAAAACACTTACGTAATATACTAAAAATAGCTATTATTCCTTCACTTTGATCACGCGTCTATCTGTTAAATCCCTACCTGAGGAAAAGCAGGGATTTTCTGTTCTCTTTGGCTTAAAAACTTCAACTGAGATGTACGTACATTCCGTCACTCTCCCATATTAGAATGAAAATTAGTTAATAACTCGGCCTGTTTTTGTTCAGGGTTCATACACATTTCCTTAAAAGAAAATCAAGGACTTTTAAGGACTTACAAAACCAAAAAATAAGGACCTCTAAATTAATAAACTTAACGAATTGTCGCACGCATTTTTAAATAAAATGTCTCATTTTTGCAAATTCAACCTATTAAATGATAAGTATAATATAAAACATAGATAGAGGATACATTACAAATTTAACACAACCAAAATTCTTAAAAATATGAGTTAATAAATTGATGGAAAAAAAACCATGAAACTGGTAATCAAAATAATAATAATAATAAATATCTGGTAATAAATATCTTTCAATTCCAAACTTTTTTCATTTAATTTTACACCTAAGGCACTTATTTTAATTTCTTTTCAATAATTGTTTTTCTTAGTTCATGCGATTGAATAAATAAATTTAGGTCCTTTGACTTTTCAGCCTCATTAGCTAAATCATTTGCTTCCCCATTTGTTTGGTGTATTTGGTTTGGGACATTTTCTTTTGTTTAAAAAAAAAATCTATTTCCTCCTAGAGCTTTTCGTTTCAGTTGTTTTGCTTCAGTCTTTTCTTTGGATCTTTCACTTTCTAAATACTGCATGTATTTTGCTCTAGCTGAGGTGGCAAAAAGTAAGGACTTTCAAGGACTTTTTAAAAATGGGGCATAAAAATAAGGATTTGTAAGGACTTTTAAGGACTAAATATAAAAGTAAGGACGCGTACGAACCCTGTTGTTATTTAACGACTACAACAACGAATACTTTTCACACATATGTATAATACTATTCGATTAAACTAAAATTCAAGTGAATTTTATTAAACATCTACATGCGCCGCTTACAAACGGAGAAAGAAAAAGGAATTCTGTTCTTGTTCGACGGAAGTATATTAACTCTTGCTAACAACAACGTTCTATATTATTTTTCTCTGTTCTAAATTTTATTAGAAAAATTGTAAAATTATATATTAAGAATCTTTCTAAAAGTCATAATGAAAAATACCCCCCCCCCCAAAAAAAAAGGCCAAACGTAAATTCCTAAGGCCAAAGACTTTTAAAAAAGGCCAAATTTCCATAATTTGGCATTAAAAAGGCCAATATGGCAACCCTGCTTGACGCCGAAATTGTAGTTCTGTAGATCTAACTTGTTAACAGGAACAGGTCAAAATGTAATGCTCGATTCTTTTCACCATTCTACGCAGTTAAATACAAAACGCACTTTATTCTTTTAAGTTTCCGAAGAAGCTGAGGGGGAGGACATTCCTGCTGGTTACTCTAGTCTGCAGGAACGTTTATTTTAATTGTGAATCTTTTGAGTTCATCTAGAGTTTCTGTAATTGATTCTTCAAATCAATTTAGCGCAATGTTTAAATTAAATTAAATTCAAGGTTGTGGAGATTTGGAACCTTTGAGTTCGTGAACTCCGTCAAATCCCCCGTCACTGGATTGCGTGCGACTGATTTCATTTCCCTTCTATTCTATAATAAAACAAGGAATTTCTTTAATTTACATCAAATTTGACTCTACATAAAATTATACGTGAATGAAAATAGATTACTTTTTCCTAAACAAGGAAACACAAGAGAGATATTGTTTAGCAGCGGATTCGGAAACCCTCCGCGCTTTTGCGCATGCGCCGGGCGGAGTTATTTTCATCAAAATAGGGGGAAAGTGAAGAATGGAAGGCTGGTGTTTACATTTTATTGAGCGTGATCTAACAAAGAACTCCGGAAATGCGCTCATATGACTCATTGCCTGAAACCCCTTTCCGGTGTAAAATCGTCCAAAAGTGGTAGTCTCGGAATCCGTTGCTGAACAGTATGAGAGCAACTTTGTTGAATTTTGGAGTGAGGTTTATTTATTGCCAATCAGGGTTGCCATATTGGCATTTTTAAGGCCAAATTATGGAGATTTGGCTTTTTTTTCAAAGCCCTTGGCCTTAGGAATTTCCCTTTGGCCTTAGATTCCTTTTTGGCTTTATTTTCGGTAATGACTTTTAGAGCAATTTTTAATAACTTATTTACTTAAATTAATTCATTCTAATTGTTTATTAAATATTTTTAAATGAATTTTTTGATATTACACTTTTCAAATTATATATAGTGAGCTGTCAAACGAAATAGCTATTGAATAGAATAAGGGTGTTTTAAATTTTTTCACTGAAATGTTATTTTAATAATAGAGCATTACACATATCCCGATCAAGTGGAATTTGTTTTCATGAAGGATAGCCTTTTTACTTTCTCGTATACGAAGTATACAAAGAGAAAGTATTGTAATCGTCAAAAAATTCGAACTCGAGATTTTGACGAATCTCCACGTTTTAGACCTCCCTGATTCCGAAAAACACAATTTTGGAATTATGTCTGTCTGTGTGTGTGTCTGTGAACACGATAACTCGAAAACTATTAGAGCTACGGGGATGAAATTTGGTATGTGGTC
>BGPR01020369.1:0-23900 GCA_013235015.1 Araneus ventricosus | reverse complement strand
TTCGACATATTCACTATGCGAATTAAGGCATGTGTCATATCTTGGCATTAATTGCAACATACCCGCTTCGTAGAATTCGGCCGCCTTTGACCTGAACTGCTTTTCGACATATTCACCACGCGAATTAAGGCATGTGTCATATCTTGGCACTAATTGCAACATACCCGCTTCATAGAATCCGGCCGCCTGCGACCTGAAGCAGCAAACACTCCAAGGCTGCTTCCATGCGTTTCCGTTTTTCAACGTCCGGTGAACGTACGTTTTCGGTACCCATCGCGAACACAATTCTTTGTAGTGCAAATTTTCAGTCAGAATTTCGTGTAATAACGATCGTGAAATGTTTTGAAAATTCATTGACAAATCAGAAATCACGAATCGCCGAACGAACTTTTTCGTCGATGCATCGCACCAATTCTTCGGTGGTCAACGACGGGCGTCCACTGCGCTCCTCGTCGTGGACATTTTCCCTTCCTTCGTTAAACATCCTAACCCATTTCCGCACCGTACCTTCACTCATTACGTTCTCTCCGTAAGTTTCACTTATCTGACGATAAATTTCACAAAGTTCATTTCATTTCTCGAGAGTTCTCTCTTCAAGATTCATTTTTCGCATTCAAAAACTTGATAACGGTTCTTATTTCACAGTTGACGGGCCGATCGATTGTTTTAAACATGATTACCGACCAACAATGATTTCAAACGTTAACGTGAACAAACAAAATGGATAGGTTAATTCGTTCTCGAGTTGAAGGATGTAACTACGCATGCGCGACGTTTGTGCTGTCAGATACAAGGGAGATATGCGCAAACGGTACTTACTTTCTGGATGAGCTTAGTACTTCCAATTAGAAATTTGCTTTAAATGAAGTAGAGAATTATATTTTATGTTGTTCGAATCAATAAATGTACTACTAAAAAGATTGCGAAGTCTACATTTTTACACAGTCCCCTGCCCTCTTAGTGCCCTCTTGGCGCACTGACATTTCAAACAAAAAAAGTTCCGCTTTTCTGTGTCTAAAACTGGCCGAGTTATAAAGCTTTAAATTACTTTATTTTAAGCCAATCAGCGGCCGTCTCGAGCTCCCGCTGCACATTGATTGGTGGACCATCTTCTAGGTGGCCATCGAAAGGTCTAATTATCTAAAATAGTGATATTCAAAGCTTCATACGTGAATCAGTTTTTGTCGCAGAATAATCGATTTTTTGTTGTTGTTGTTTAAAATGTTAGTTTGTCAGCATTAATTTACTAAATATGACTGATAGGACTGGGGGACTGTATAAAAAGTTATACTTCTTAAGCGTAAGGGAAACACCCAGTTTCTATCAAACATCTCAGCACATTTAAACGAACAAAAATTTTAAATGAAGACATGAAGTTCAAAAAATTTTCTGGAATATTTGCATCAAACATGTAATGCAAAAATACACTCTACCCTAGTAGCACAAAGATATTGTACGATATTAAACAATACTAGCAATATCTATAATATAAACGCCGTCAGGAGGCCTTTAACGCTCCAGGCATGTGGGAATAATGGCTACGTGCCAAAAGTGGCTCGCCCAGAAGGGAACAGAGGAGGGGTTTCTTTTCTTAGAATTCGGAGCGGGTGAACAGGGGTTTCTTAGAATTAGGAGCGGTTTTCGAGAGGGGAACTGAACTTCCCTTATCTTTGAAACAGAAAGAGTTCAAGTATTGTTGGTAAAAAATATGGATAAAGAAGATCCCACAGTAAGGAAACGAAGGTTAGCAAGAAAGAGATTTGCACGATGGAGGGCGAGACAAAGACACTTCTATAAGATTTTTACTTTCGTTTTTGTTAAAAAGATCCTTTCTTTTTCGTACTTAATTTTGGAATTGAATATTTATATATTTTGCAAAACGGAAGTTAGTGTCAATTGATTCATCATTTCTGTTTTTCGTGCTTTTTTTTATTTCTTAAGCACTGACAATCAGATCTGAGATATTATTGGCAAGCTAAAAGACCGTCTTAGAAAGCCACAAATCTTCTAGTTGCATAATATTGTACAATATCATATAATATCGAACAATATTGTACAATATAGGGTCGCATGTTGGGTTACCTGGGTAAAATAAAATATTTATATTCATCTAAATAAACTAAAACAATTTTATTAATGAATAATGTGGAACTTACTTTTGCACAGGAGGTAAAAATGGCACTTTCCATTCTGCTCTCGCAATGGCGCTTGCAAAACCTTCAGGATTTGTATCCATTGTAAAATCATATACATCAGAGGAAGCCTTCCACCTAAAAACAAATGAAGATTGACACTTCAACTGTTTTTTAAATCTGGCCTCACCCATAGTTAGGGAAGAGCGAGGTCTTTATAATTTTAAATTCTAAAAACTCTTCCGTTTTAAACTATTTTAATATTAGACACTTTTTACTAATACTATTTTAACTTTGGACAATCCCTTAGGGATGAGTTAGTTTTTAACTCCAGAATGAAAAAAGTTTAGTTTTGCTATATTTATCTTACCCATTTCATCACTGGTATTTTAAGCATTAACAATAGTATTTTGCTCATCCATTCATGAAAAACTATTCATTCAAGTATATTTTCAGTGTCGGGGGGGGGAGAGCATCACACATTTTTTTGCTGTAAAATTAAATTTTAACTTCATTTTAGCTGCTTAAAACTAGGAATTATAAAAAATAATAGCATCCAGAAAGGCTGGCTAATTTTGCAACTGAATTTTAAAATTTTGTTGTCTACCCCCCTATACTTTGGGGCACTTTTAGGAGTAAATAAATTTTTGCCCCTCCCCCACTTTTGCCAACAATCGCACTGTATATTTTTAACCTAACATTTCAGATACTTGAGATTTACATTCTATGCCACATGATATCGAGGTTTAAGGATAACTGTTTCTCATCTGGCGCACCTCTTCAAAAACTGGTCCTCAGCAAAGCTTTGATGTAAGTGGTTTATTAAATATCTTTTTCTAGAATTCAAAGTTGTATTCCTGTTAGGTACTTTTGAGAGTGTGGTACGTGAAAGCTTTCAAAAGCGTACTTCCAAATAAGCTATCAAGAATAAAAATATCTAAGCTCATATCTTTCCTCACTGAAAATGAGAACCTCATAAAACAGCCACCGGACGCAACCAATTCATCCGACTCCGACCCAGATTTCTCTCCTTCACCAAGACCTCAGACTTTTGGACTAAGACCCTCTAGAGGTTCAATACCTAGAACCCTAATCAGTCCTCCTACAAGTATATAGATGCAGCGAACTTTTGGGACCTGCCTTAAAATGGTTTTTCCTTCGCGAGTCTTTCTATTTATATATAAACACACATTTTTTTATTGTTTTTATAATTCTCATACATTTTACGTCAATGTTAAAACACTGTATGTAACCTTTTTTTTTTTTTTTGTTCAATAAAGTTTCTACGCACACTCATCCAAACTGCAAGCCGGAGATTTTTATCTCTGGAGTCAGGGGTGTGTCGTAGTGTAAAGTAAAGACATAAATATTTCTACTTTACATTCTATTAAAAACAATTTCTCGAAAAACAGAACAAGGGATCTCTCAAAAAAATTATCTAACGAAGGATAGGCATGGAATGTTTGCCATGTCTTCAAAGTACACATGAGAAACCAATTTTTGCCTAAATCCATCATGACAGAGATTTTAAAAAGTGTGTAGAAGGTGCATTTCTATATTCTCAGTATACGTATCTTCATACCATGACACATGCGAATCATTTGGTAGGTTATTGTTACGAAAATCGTACGGTGAGTGTACGGTGAAAGTAGTCCAACAAGCAGGATAATGGAGAATGACGGTTTATTCTCGAATATTCCGGAAAACATAAAGCACAGGTAACAGGAAAAACAGCACTTGCACAAGCAGACAGCGAATCTCTAATAATAATAATAATAGTACGAACAATACCGCTAAGCGTCTAACAGCTGGCCAACTCGCAATGCGAACAAGACTCCAAAGTGATTCAAAGACGTTCCAACACACTCAAACATATTACAAAGACGTTCCCTCCTTTCAGAACCTCCGGGTATTTATACTTTTCCGACGGGGCGTGACGTCACGTAGAATCGTCTCGAAGGTTCCCAATAACTCCGTCCCTATTAGAGACAAGACCAAAATTCTAGCATATACGAGAACCTTCATTTTGTCGCCAAAGTCGCCTCATTTGTCGCCAAGGTCGGGGGTATTGGCTAAGGCCTCCCCCGGCGTCCGAGGAAACCTCTGTAAATGTCTCTTTCTAACCATAAGGCTAACATTGCTGGTAATCGACATTACAAGTTCGTAACAATATATTTTGCAATAATTACACTGGCATACAAAAGTTAAGGAACATTTCGTAAAATGCGAGGAATTTGCAATTAATACAAAAACTATGTTTCGAAATCAGTTCTGAAGAATCGTGTGACATTCAATAGAGCATCACATACATATTACAGTGAAGATTCGGTCACGAGGGCAATTAGGGGGACCACCAGAAAGGGATGAAGGCGAAAATGGAGTTTCACCCTTCCTGTTTCACAGAAAGCTGATAACGAGATATAACTTTTATCAATGGTTATGGTTTAATGTGCATAATATTTACATGCATTTTCGTAAGCATAGCACAAATATTCAGGAAGATATAAATGTTTCTTTAAATAATCCCAAATTTTTCCGCGTGTGTTTTGCTTATAACATGCAGAGTTTTCATTCAAATTATTCGAAATTTACAGAACACTTGCCGATATGTTACAGAAGTATAGTATTAAAAGTTGAAGTAAATACGTTGAATTTTACAGGAAATCTGAGTGTTTGTACTAAATAATTTTTACTGCGCATGTGCGAGACGCAGAGGAATTTGTCTTTCATAACTTCAAAGCCAGATATATAGAGCAACTTCTAAAAAATTTCCAGTTGAATCCCATTAAAATTCAAAAAGCTGTCGGCATTTCAGTGAAGTGAATTTTAATTTCTCTTTAAGAGAAGCTAAATGATGAGGGTTCTTGTACAAACTGATATTTTTAAATTTGAATCTTCGAACAGTAACATTGAATTTTAATAAAATTGAATACCATGAACATTTATAAATTAAATACATTATTTAAATTGCATTTTCTCGAATACCATTCGAATTTTAAAGTGTATATTGTCAAATTAAAAGCAATGATTTAATATAACATGCAGAAAAACTGTGGAAATTCCTAAGAAAATGTTTCAATAAATGTTTCGGCTGCAAGCAGATACCTTTAAATATTTTCGATTTTCATTCGAATCGTACATATATAAATCAATAATTAAATTTAAAACTAAATTTAAAAAGTAAAAATAATAATGATAATACAAAACATAGTAATAATGAACAAATGTAAGGAAATAATTGAAAATGAGTAGGTTTCTATTACGTGCATCAGCTGATTCAGCGAAAATTAATAATATATATATATATATATAAAACCAAAATAATAAAATGCTCTTTTTGTATATAAATGTCTTTTATCTTGCTTTCTTATTTGTTTATTATTCTATATATAAATATATGTCCGTTTTTATTTTACTGCAATTTGTTTTCTCATATTTGTGATTTTTCAATTTTTGTATTTACGTGCTTTTATGTGTTATATATATGTTACGGTCAGTGAGATTAATCGGTTATTATTAATAACAATCATGGCTGTTATTAATAATAGCCGACTATTATTCATACTAGCCGGCTGGAGGACGTTTAATTTATCTTGCTTGTGTGTGCCATTGTGTTTAATTTATCTTGCTTGCTTAGAAAAGGCTTTCTTTCGTTAAAATTCATTACAACTGTGTCCTATTCATCCAATTTTTATGCATCCCTTCAAAGCATACAACTTGGTCTTTTATGAAGCTCAGTAAAAGGAAATTTTGGAGATGAAATATCATTAGTCAGTTTGGGAATGATATGCTCCTAACCAATCTGATATCCTTATCGCAGATTACTAGATGAAAATCTAAAGCCTTTTATTTCACGGAATTGTATTGTAAATTATAAGAGTTGTAATAATTGACATACAAAAAGGTATCGTCTTTATTCTTCATATCGCAAAACATTTAAATGCCTGATAATACCTGAATATTTTATGAAAATGCATTGCAAATGCTAAGAAATGTAATTACTGGTATACAAAAAGGAATCATATCTAGTTTTCGTAAGATAAAACATTAATAGCCCGATAATACCCAAATATTTTATGGAAACGCAATTTCTGATAAACCTTTTGTATTGATTCATGCATTGTATATGATAAAAAAAATATATAATAAGATTTTTAAAAAATCACATCAAACGACCTTCAGCTCTTTTAAATTGCCCTCTGCTTGAGTTCTCCCATTTAGATTCATTTGTACTTTGATCATTTACAGCAAATGTAATTTATGATACTCGCAGCAAATGTTTATTTTAGAAAATGATATTTGTCAACATGGACTCGGTCTTTTTCTTTTTAAACCTACATCGGCCCACTCACCCGAAGGGTTTAGAGTGTTTCGGACCCAGTTTTAAAAAGTTCAGCCAAATTTTTAACAGCTTATCCTCCAGATGCATCCCTTAAGCGAACATTTTAGTTCCTGGTGAAATTACAAATCGTGTCCGAAATTGATTGAATTGCTATATAAACCCTACATTGCACCATTTTTTTAAAATTATTTTTCAATAGTAGTTGTATAATTCTACATAGATGAGAGTTGTGACAAATGCGCGCACTCCACACCAAGGACAGACGCAATCGCAATGCCTGTAAGAACACCGCCATCGTATGGTGTGAACTGTGACAAGTCGATCCGAGCTGAGATACGAGCCTGTGAGCTTGCATCCAAATTCCTAGAGTCTAAAGCTTTGTCAATATCAGACAATAATTGGCAAAGCTTTAGTCTCGGGCCATACGATGGCGGTATGTGTGAACTATAACAAGTCGATCTAAGCTGAGATACGACCCCGTGAGCTTGTATCCAAATTCCCAGAGACTAAAGCTTTGTCAATTATTGTCTGATAATCTAAATGTGTATTGTTTAGCAACGAATTCGGAAACTCTCCGCGCTTTTGCGCATGCCCCGGGTGGAGTTATTTTCATCAAAATAGGGGGAAAGTGAAGAATGGAAGGGTGATGTTTACATTTTACTGAGCGTGATCTGATTGCCTGACACCCCTTTCCGGTGTAAAATCGCCCAAAAGTGGTAGTCTCGGAATCCGCTGCTGAACAGTACTTCTTTCAACACATTAAACAAAGGGGTCTTAAATGCCACCTTAAGTGTATCAGCTGGTGAGGCATCAGTGCTTTGCCACGCCTCTTCATGTGTTAGGAGTTCTGTGTTTGTGTTATGTGAATGTCTAATGTCCCTGTAATAAATTGAATTGTTTTGAAAGAACTACCTGGGGTCATACTGTAAGGAAAATAAGAAAAATAACTTTTAAAAATTAATTTCGAACTTAATTTTTCAAATAAACTAAAATTAACTAAAAAACTATATTTTTTCATTAAATTTCTTTACTTGAAAACTTTCCTACATAAAGTTTTAAAATAAAATAGTTAGTAAATAAATCGTTTTAGTTAATTATTAAATTATGCTTTTTTTATTAAAATATCTTTTAAATATGCAAAATTGTTAATGATGCAAACATGCATCATTGCGCAATGTAAATTTTCAGATTTTGAAGCAACGCGACGGTTATTGCGCTTGGACCTAGTAAACTGAAGCCGCTGTCAGGTAACAAGAGCAATAGCAGAGCCATACATCACTCTTATACCAGCATAATGGTATAACACCAACATGACGACGTTTGACCAACAAGCACAAATTTAAAGAGAACAAGGCCCATGGTATGGGAACTTTTCGATGAAATTGGGTCTTGAACCAAAAGTAAATAAAAATAGTTTCAAAAACACACTTTTATTAATGAACTAAAAACTAGGTCTTTTTTATTTAAAACTTGCAGTACGCGCACGGTGTTGCCCGTGGAATCATGACTTCAACAAAATTAAAAAAAAGCCCACATACAATTACATAAATGAAAGTTTTAAAAACGAAATCAAAACAGAAATATATCTATTATTGAGTTTGTCCGGTTTTTTTTCCTCTAGACCGAGTACCGTTAATCCAAAACCATGTTAAAAAATTACAATGTGATATTTATTACACCTCAAGCAAAGTATGAAAGGCAAAGAAATAAGTTAAGACACGCTTAAAAATAATAATCGAAGTCATCGAGTAAATAAATCATCTCCTCGCAGAACGCGAAAGTAATGACGTCACCCTGCCCCGTCAGCCAATGAAATTGCCCGTAACGTTCCGGAGAGCTGTCGCGGGAGAAAGCCTCGCTAGAGGAAAATATCTTTCAACTACCAGGAAAAAATTAATTTAACAAAAACGGGAAAAGATATTTTAGCCATTCTTGTTTTAAATGTGACAGAACCGTTGCAGTTATAAGCTGAAAAAAATTGAAAATAATAGTGTTAATAGAAAGTTGGATGCAGCAAATTTAAAAACAAAAGTAACATCTCGATGGCAAAACTGGGTATTTTTTAAAAATTTCTCAAAATTCAGTAAATTACGTTAGAAATTCAAAACTAACTTCATTAGAACGGAAATCGCGTGCTCTTTCTGGTGGTGTATCTATTTTTGTCGTACATTTATCCGAAACCATGCTAATGAGAAATTAGTGCGAAAAATCACCCAAAACAACACAAAACATTAAATAAAAATTTTCTAGAATAAATTTTAAAATTTCGTCTTTGAGGTGTATTCAGTCACCATTACGACTACATGTGTGCCAAATTTCATGGCTGTATGTGCGATAGATTTGTCTGGACATCGCAGACACACACACACAAACATTGCCTTTTATAAGTATAGATATTATGAAATCTTGAAATAAAATTTTCTCAAATTCATTGCCAGGTGGCGCCACTAGTATGGAATCAAAATTTGATTATATTAATATAGATTAACTGGTAATTTATTTCTTAAAATAGTAAAATATAGTATTCTCATCGAGAGGAATACAAGATTTCAGAAGTATAATATAATTGGAGTGAGTAAAAAATCAATTTAAAAATTTCCATTTTAACAAACCTGAAACAAGTCAGGTTAAATAAAAGTCTGTAAAAAAAAAGAAAGAAAGAAAGTAAAAATTCGATGGTCAGAGTTAGCTGCTACAGTATATCGATCAAATTTAATTTCAGAAGTTGTTACAGGTAACAAGTTCTTTTAAGAAATGAGTTAATACAATTAGTTTTATTTAAGTATATATTTTATGAAACAGAATAAATTGTGCATACTTACAAGAATACAAATTTTACGAACACCACTTCTTCATCTGCCTTGTTGACAGAAGTTTCTCTAAGAAAAGATATTTGAAAATAAATTGTGTATAGCAAAAAATAAAGAAATGAAATGCAACAAGATAATAAGATATTGTTTTATATATCCTACCTCAGCATTCCACAAAAGAATATTCTCCATCTTCTCATCGGAGACAGGTAGTGCATTTGTAGCTTACCAGACGAGAAAGTTCGACCATCTGAAGTTTGTTGATATCCCATTGTTTCTGTGAGGTTATATGTTTTGCCATTCGCCAATTTCAGATAAATCCACGCATCGGCTACTTGGTTGAGGCCTCTTGCTATGCGAACGAGCAAACATTCTGAATTTGAATTCACTCCGTAGAAAAGAACTTCATCTGCCGACTTCAAATAATGAAAAAAATGATGCAGTTTAATGAAATAGATTTGTTCGTTCCAAGTAATATAGTTTAGGTTTAAAATGTTATTCTTTCGTTGTATTTAACGTATGCATTTATTTCTGTTTTACTTTTTCGTTATCTTTTTAGTTCTTATGTTAACATAGTGATGGAAAAATCCTATTCGTCTACAGTTAAATAGATAATGTCTATATCACTTAACTGTTTCGATTTTTTACTATCTAACTTGTCTAACTTTACTATCAACTTGTGTTTTGGGGAATATGCAGTCCTATTGATTTAACTAAGAGTCCATACCACTTGAGATGCTTACAGATTCTATGCAATTTTATATCGAATTATAACGTCTATAAATGGCTTACTTTTAGCTTATAAATTTAAACAGGTGATAATTCTATGCACAAATGACGAATGGACACAACAGAAGGTAAATTTAGCATTCGTCTTGTATTCCGAGTGATTGTGTGTGTGCGTCAGTGCCAAGCAACTATGTTTCATCACCTTTATGTAAATTGACTGTTGCATTTAGGCCCAAGCTTGTTCTACCCTTAGAAGTATTCATGCAAGTAAATTATGCATGTCAATTTTGTGTGAAAGACACCAAACGCACATCTCATCATTATTAGCTTAATGTTATCTTGTAATTCGGTAAAATAATTCGAAAAGGCTTTCTTTAATTACGAGCTTTCATGGCACTTCTATTAAATTTATGTAAATTCTTTTTACTGTACACAGGATTATACAGTATACGATTTTTTTTAAACTCAATCATTTTAACTTTTAAAAATATGTTGAATAAATTAATAGCATAATGGCAAAATAAATGATCATATACTATTACATAAATTAATTAGATCAAGCATAAAGAAATTATAAAACACATTCCGCACTTTGAATCAAATTCCTGACAAAAAAAAGGCTTCTCATCTAAAGTTTCTGCAATGGAATAAAATATGGCTATATAAATTTCAGATTAAGGTTATTTAACTACGTCAGTTTCAAAAAAAATTAAACTTCGGATGTTTCTAGGCGAGGTAGCCATAGTGATCGTCAATTAACAAAATTTAATTAATTTATGATCACATTGAAAAAATTTAATGCTGATAAATAATTCTGAATGCCGCACAGCATCGTAAAGATATCCTAGGAATATTATAGGGCATTTTGTGCTAATAGGGATGAGAATCTTTCGAAATGTAATAGTCAAAATTTATCTTACAATGATGTTCGAAATCTACATTTATGGCCAACCCCCTATAACTTTGCATTAAACAAAAAAATTTCCACATAACACTATTAAAAATTAGGGACATTCCCCCTATAGCACAGTTTCGATATAACACGGACAAAGTTAACATGTTATATCTATGATGTATGACCCTTTCCAACGAAATATATAATTCTTTTTTATGACAATACATTCTTTTCTACGAAATATATGTTCCTCATTACCTTTAAAAACCATAAAAGAATTGAAGTTAACAACATATAAATTAACGACAGATACATGATTGTGTGAAAAGGGATTTTAACAGAATTGTTAGTTTTAAAACATTGGAAATTATCGGTAAAAATATTAGGAGATACTAACATCTTGTAAATGGGATTCTGGAAACGGAGACTCGAGTTCCTTTTCTATTTGTGGTACGACGTAACCTAGCTTGACAGGGTCGCCAAGAGCATGGATGTCATAAAGGTCAAATCTTCCTTTTTGGAAAAAACTGTAAATGCGAAGTGCAGCATATGCTAGAATCCATTTGATCCAGTAAATGAATTCTGGAAATGAAAAATGAAGTTGATGTGATTTTACTCCTTGTATTTAACTAAAGTAATACATATGATCCAATTACATTGGCGTCAAAGAGTAAAATGACAAACACGAAATATATTATATCTCCAATGATAATTACTGCATTGCAATGAAATTGTACACACACATACCCAATAGCACGAGACATCCAACATCAATACAGCAAACATACATAAGTAAGCAAACCTCGAGTCGCTAGAGGTTCGCAGTGGCGGCTATTGGGGAGAAAAAGTGGAGGGGCTAAAAATTTATAGGCGCCTAAAAGTACACCTGAGTATAGGGAGTGGATAATAAAATTTTAAAATTTTGTTAAAAAATTACCTAGCTTTCTCGGACCCTATTGTTTTTTTAAAAAATTCCTAGTTTAAGGCAGCTAAAATGAATAAAAAGTTAATTTTGGCCTAAAGAGTGGGGGAGACTGCCCCCCTCGAATCGCCGCCACTTGTACTTGTGGACTATGATCGGTGGAATTCTGAACAGTCGCGCCGTTCCCACGGTCGGGCAGCTCTCGGGTGAAAGGATGCACTGAAGCCGTCTGGCCACTCCCTCCTCCTATGGCGTGCGAGCTATTTACTGCCATAACGCGGGAAACAACAGATATGCTTACAAGCCTGCGAGCCACGTCGATTCTTCCTGTTCCGACGATGGGGAATAACGCGAACCGCGGACGGAACTCATGGAACGACAGGCCTTAGGAACGCGGCTTATCTGCTGGCCAACGGACTAGTTGGAAGTTTTCAGAATGCATCGTCTCAATGACTCTGAGAACTAAAATCGACCACTCTTGTTATCTTTCTTGGCTTGTTCTTTTTAAGCTCGTTTTTTTAAAAAGAAAAAAAAAACTTTTATTAGTGTGAAAATAATTTTTTATCAAAATTAAGGAAGTTAAAAAAACGTAAAAGCGCGAGACCCCTACAGAAATACAGTAGAACCTCCACTATTCGAACTGGTTGGGACCGTAATCACTTCGGATAATCAAAAATTCGGTTAAAAGAGGCTAAATTTTAAATCTTGACTTCTTTTCTTTCGGCAAGGTTTCCCAAAATTGTTTATTTGAAACCATTAAAATAAGTCCGCAAGTGCTACCAATTATTAACACTTTAAGCAACTCTATTTATTAGTTATCAAACTTGTTAAATCCGTTTTTTGAAACAGTTTTGATAAGATGATTCGCTTATTGATTTTCGCTGTTTCCTTTGCATTTTTTCAATGATCTTTTATTGAATGTTCTCAAAAAAAATCCCGCTCAATAACGCCACATTTTCTGGAGCGTTTATAGTGCTTTATTCCCACGAAAATGCGTGGAATTTATTCACTTCGCTAAGGAAGTGATTAAGAATGGAACTGTATTTTTATTTTTATTTTTTATCTAAATATCTTCTTGAACTTTAAAAGATCACCTCCCGATAGCGACATTTACATGCCTTCGCATCGTGAAAATCTGCTCCAAAGTCAAATTTGACCCCTTTTTTCTGAAAAATTCGATGACTTTATTAAAAAAAATAAAGAACAGGGTTCCATTTTCTGGAACTGGCTCGGTTAGCAGAGACCTCGGTTGATAGAAGTCCGAATAATCGAGGTTCTACTGTAACTCTATGTAGTTTTCAAAATATTTATGATTAAATTCAATTGTATACTGAATTACTTCGTTACAGAGTTCCGATTTAGCCGAAGGTCACGAGATCTTTGCCAGATTCTCCATATGTGGTTTCTTAGCTTAATTTTGTTTTGGATTTCCATGGGAAATCACGCTGGAGGCGGTATAAATTTTGTTTTTCAAGCTGCTAGGCAATAATGTTTTTCCTGATTCGGTAATTAAAAATTTATTCCCATCATTGTTTTTTAAACTCCAAAGGGAGACCAAAACTTCTCCCAAATGGTGGGGTAAAACTATGAAGAATTTATGGTAAAACTTCCAGAGATGAGAGTCAGAAAGACTGCAAGGTGGTTTCAGTTTAAGCAAGTTAGAACTCTAATGTCAGGATAGGAGGAAATACGTTTTAAAATGGCCAAATCAACCATATTATGTGGACCACGAATTGAAATAAGGGTTGTGGGTGGGATGTCAAAACTCAAGTTTGGTTTCTAATGAATTTAAACAGAGTTTTATTATAACGGTTTGAATTATGATCATTCCATCTAATGAGGGAGGCCCTGAAGTGACCCACAATGATGATTTTTGAGAAACATTATAAACACTTTTAACTGTTACGTTTATTTACATGATTGTTGCCAATCTTTCTGGTGAAAGATTAAATTAATTTATTTATCTGTAAGTTATTGCGACAATAACTAGAAATAAAAAACTAGAAATTACAAAAATCAAATCAAAAAACAAACTGTCGCATAGTGATCGATTTAATAAATCTAGCTGGACAAAAATGAAAACAGCATCATTGTTATTTCTCGGTACCAATGACTTTATTGATAACTGAAATACCAATAAAGCAATAAACCATCTTTAATTTAGACGGTTAGTACCTGGAATTTTGCTTGTAATGGGTAAAAGTTTGCATATTGCGACAGTACATTTTGTGATCTTCTAGAAGGAAGATAGATAAGTGATATATATTATTTGTTGTCTTTTATTTCAAAATATTTGTGTTTATATAGTCACTGTGTTATCCAAGGTTAGTATTATTTCTAAGTTTCATATATTAAATGGGAGTGTTAACTATATTTTTTACTACATGAAAAATATATGGTTTTCATACCGTTTCACTAAATGTTATTAGGAAAGCAAAAACTTTCTCCTCAAGCCTCCACCTTCGAAGTTATATTTTTATACACAGTATGTATTGAAAAATAAGAGTACAAAAGAACCTACCCGGATCTGCCCGGATACATATGTGTATTTCTTTTTTTAAGAACCACTACCAAAAAAGAAGCTTTGATATTTGGCATGTTGATAAATTCTCGAATAGTGTATATAATGTTGTAAAATTGAATGTTCAATTATATAACTGGTATTATATGCCGGCCAGTGTCCATAAATTGTTAATTCATGGACAACAAATAGTTGAACACGTCATTCTACCGATAGGCCAGTTTTCCGAAGAAGCACAAGAGGCTCGAAACAAAGTTTTTAAAAAATTCGAGAACATTCTCAAGAAAATTTTCTAGGCAAAAAACTTTGGAAGATGTAATACATATGTTATTAATCACGTCCGACCTGTAATCATAAAACTCAGGAATAATTCTAAGAAACACGAAACTAGATTATCAGAAGAAGATGCGTTGCTATTGAAAACAATCGAACAATAGACTACAGTTCTTCAGATAAAGATAGCTCTGATGAAGATCTTAGTGACTGACGGCGATTTTTTTAGTTAGGTTCATGTTTACTGTCAATATCACGACCATATTAAAACTTAACGTTTGTTTCACTAACTAAATTATTTTTGTCCAGCTAGTTTTATTAAATCGATCACTGTGTGTCAGTAATAAAACTGCTTTTATAGATGCTAACACTTACTTTTGTCGATTCTAATCGAGGACGTTTCATTCCATAATACCTTGAAAAATCATTTCTGACCTAGCATTGTAAGTGACATTCTTATGTGGAAATATACAAAAGTATCAAGTGGATAGCACTGCTTTTTTTTTTCTTTTCTTTTGTTGTGATCGGAAAAATTTCTAGCTTGTTCCGAAATTCTATTCCATAAATGTTGAAGGAATAGTTAAATGCAATATTCATTCAATATTTTAAACCATTGTTGTCAGCCGGAATGGGGTTTTGGGGATATGGGAAATGATGACAGAGCGTTCTTCTATCGAATTCTTCAAAATGGTAAAATAAAAATATTTCAAAAATCCGCCCCGATTTGAAATATTCCGTAAAAATTTCTCAATCAAATGTGCTGAATCATTGCTGAATCTTCTGTTAAATTTTGTATTTCTGAATTATATATATACTTGTGGGAGGTCACAAAAATATTTCTTCGTGAATCAACTAACTCACGATTTTTTTAATCATACGAAACGCAAAAGAGGTCACAAAATAAAAAGTTTAAGAAATTCCTTTTTTTAAACTACATGAATATTTAAGAATTTGAGAAAAAAATAGAGCGGTGTGTCACATGAAATATTGTATCAAAATATTCCAATTAAACATATTGAATTAAATTTCTTCTTATTATTATTAACGTTCTTTAATCGCTGCTTTCTTTGCTTATATGCATACTTGACGTCGCAAAGAAATAAAATCGCGAATCAATTGATGCACTTTTTCTTCCTTCGCAAAGCAAAACTATAAAGAAACTAACTCGGGATACAAATATTTTCATATGATCCCCACTCCGTTTCTTTTTTTTCGAATAATATTACTAACTTTCCCCATCAAATGTAAATATCCTTTAAAAACTTTCAAATCTAGCTTTTTTATCACCTAATAACAATATGGTTTGAATGAAAATGCGAGAAGTTTGTAAAAAAAGAAAATTAAACACCGGAAACATAACCTTTCTCCTTGAGCGTATTTGTATAATATTGGAGAAAAAAAGAAAATCGTCAAAAAAAGCCCAAATTTACTACTTAAAATTAAATAAATAAAAATCTAATTAGAATTTTTTTAAAGGAATTTGAGGCGTTAAATTCCTCTTCTGCTACTCCATCTCTGTGCCAAATTTGGTCCCTGTAAGGCAAACGGTCTGGGCGTGCATATACAACAACAAAAAACAACGAACGTACATACAGTGGCGGACTAGATCTGAAAACATTGGTTGCCAGGAGTCGATGGGGACCCACTCATATCTATAGTGCCATAATATATATTTTAAATACAATAGACTAAAGTTAATAAGTTTATAATGTATTCCTAATCTAGAAACCTGTTATATATAGTTAATATTGAATTAATAACACCTATAATTAATTACAGTTTACAAGTATTATACATATTATTAGAAGTGAAATTTATGAATGAATTGGAAATAATTTTGGTGGAAGTAGAGCATATTCTATATTTGGAACTATACTATTATTTCGTGAATTTTTTAACCAAAGTGAAAATTAAGTGTGAGAGAGCATAGGAAATTTGCTAGAAAAAGAGTTATTTCCGTTCCTTCTCTCTCTCTCTCTCTCTTGCGCACATACATATCTTGGGGGCCCATATTGACTTATGTGCAAGTGGGCCCACTTGCCATCGGGCAAGCTGGCCAGTCCGCCACTGCATACATGCTCATAAAAATTGCTCTTTTATGCAAGGTGTCCACACTTATCGTTAACAATAGCTAATTTCTAAACCGTTAGGAATAGACATATAGTTCCAATTGAAAAAATGCTTTAAATGAAGGGGAAAATTATAATGCATGTTTTTTGAGCCACTAAATATATTTCTGGAAAAAAATACGAATTCTAACTTTTTTTATACGATCCCACGGTCCTGTCAGTCATATTTAGTAAAATATTCTTGACATTCTAACATTTTAATCAAAAAAAGTTCCACGCTTTTGCGACTAAAACTGAGCGAGTTCTGGAGCTTCGAATTTCATAATTTTAAACCAATCAGCGGCCTCGACTAGTAAATGTTACGCATTGATTGGTGGATCGTCTTCGAGGCGGCTATTGAAATGGTGTAAAGTGGTCTAAATCAGCGATATTCAAAGCTCCATAACTCGGTCAGTTTTAGTCGCAGAAGAGTGGGACTTTTTTTGCTTAAAATATTAGAGTGTCGAAAATATTTTATTAAGTATGACTGATAGGACCGTGGGTCCATATAAAAAGCTAGAATTCGTAACTTTTTCAGGAATATATTTATTCACTCTAAAAACATGTATTATAATTCTTCGCTTCATTTAAAGCATTTTTTCAATTAGAACTATATGTCTATCCCTAACGGTTTAGAAATTAGTTATTGATCACGATAAGTGTGGACACCCTGTATATAGAGATAAGAATCCCTGTTTTAATTGAGAATTTTTTGAAAGAAATGCTTACCCAACGGTGCACTAAAAAGCGTTATTATAGATGATAAAACCATAGCAGCAATCAAGCAGATCACTCGCACTGCATAGATGTTAGTTGTAACGCCTTCTAAAAGCCTATACGACCCTCAACAAAAAATAAATCTGTGTGTGTCGTCACAACTGATATCGCACAGATATGAAATGAAGATGAATGATAATGCGGAAGAGTTACTTCTTATCTCGAATGGATCGGAAGAAAACAAACGCAAGTGAAGTAGGAATGAAGATAAATTATCACAATAAGCAAGCATGTTGAATAATGATGTTAAATGATTTGGTATAAGTCTGACTGCTGTTGGGAAAAGATTGTGTCATTAAATTTTTATGAGATTAAACCACGGTTTTACCGCTTGACAAAAAAAAAAAAGAAAAAAACTCAGTAGTATATGTTATTCGATAAATTTGTGTAAAAATAAATTTTATTTAAAAAATATATATATGAAGATTCCTTTGTATTATGAATATTTTTAAAAATAAGTATTTCACAATGAATAGAAAATTAATAAGGGGGAAAAAGTAAGTACAAACCTTGATATTTTTCCAAACAAGTACATTTTTTACGAGCGATTTTACGATCTAGCCAATTACAAATTAACTCGAGTGCTGGATAGGGAGTGTATTCTACAATGAATAAGAATAATTTCATTTAGCTTATAAGCCACTTGTCCAGTGGCGTAGCGACTGGGGGTCAAGGGGCGCCAGTCCTAGAGCGTACCATGAGGATAAAAAGTCATTTATGTCACTTTTTAAAGTGAAATATCTTGAAGGGGCGAACAAATCATATTATGCACCAGGCGACACTTATCCTCGCTACGCCACTGCACTTGTCACCGGGGGTATAGATGCCCCTGGCGCCAATCTTAGGGGGCGCCAGGGTGTGAAAAGATAACTT
This sequence comes from Araneus ventricosus, assembly GCA_013235015.1. Classification (NCBI taxonomy): domain Eukaryota; kingdom Metazoa; phylum Arthropoda; class Arachnida; order Araneae; family Araneidae; genus Araneus; species Araneus ventricosus. The sequence goes on along the minus strand of BGPR01020369.1, from coordinate 5,518 downwards.
CCTTTGTGCCATTTTTAAACCAAAATATGATGAAGTGGCAAAAAATAATACCATAGTACTGGTGCCATTTACGCTTGTTAAACCAATCATGACGATTGCGTTGAAAAAAATCATATTTTCCGGGCGCCACTTATTCTCGTTACGCTACTGACCTTGGTGACAAAACCTTATTGTTTTTATGTCACTTTTTAAAATAAATACGATGAGGGGGGGGAAATATCATGCCCCGAGCGCCCTTTACGCAAACTAAATCATTGATGGAGGGGGGCCGTGAGGCAAAAAAAATGTTTTCATTGTAATGTTTAATCCTTTCAAGTTCACAGCATGTTTTGTGTTGAAAATTGCTAAATTTATTTGAAAAATGAGTAGTAGCTGATCATAAATATGTAGAGGGAAAAAAATCAGCATTTTGTATTTTCAAGAAATGTGTGGTTTCACAGTGAAACCAATGAACGGTAACGTGCTATTTTTCTTCCGAATAAGTCATCATCGAAATGCAATTTAAATTTTGTATTTAATTTATAAGTATACGTGAGAATTCAAGATATTCAACCTTCATAAAATATAATATTACTTTCGAAGATTCAATTTTAAAAAATATTAATTTGTGCAAGAACCCTCATCATTTTGTTTCTCTTAGAGATCAAAAGCAATTTAGTTCTTGCAATACCGATATCTTTGTGAATACTAACGGTATTGAACTGGAATTTTTATATAAGTTGGCCTATATATCTGGCTCTTAAGTTATGATAGAAAAATTACGCTACGTTTCGCCCATGCGCAGAAAAAAAATGCTCAATGTTTGGTTTCATTGCGAAACCAATGAACGCGAAAGAGTTCATGTAACTTTTATGGATAACAGCTACTTTAAAACAAACCAACGGGAATATTCTTTCTTCGATTTTCTCGTATACTTTCTCCCACACTGTACGGTATGTTTTGTGTTTAGCATCGTAGTACAGTGACGAAAATTGAGCACACATTTTGGAGTACCTACTGGAGGATAGATCAGAGGGTAAATAAGAGCAGTGGACTGTTAATTAAATAAATTTATTTTAAACAAAAACATGAACGATCAAGGCACAATTTAAATAGATTCTTAAGTAGTAACATTAAAGGAGAGACGATTCTCATTCCCAAGGGGGAATAAGACACAAGGGTCCGTTCGCTTAGGCGATCCGAACGAGCATGCACTCCAGTCAGCTTCGCACCCCCAAGGACACGAAAGGGGACAGCTAAAGTTCATTCAACTCTGCACCCTCAATGGCGCGAAACTCCGCGGCGAATGGAAGGACGCGTAGGCGTCAACATCCCGGCCGACGTTGAAATATACATATTTCAAGAAAAGCATTCTACAATAAACAGTAATTCTTATAGCATAAAAATAACATTTGCACATTAAACAATATTAAAATAATAAGTTCAATCATTAGCAATATTCAAATGAAACACAATTCTTATCCAACTAATAAAAAAGAAGAAAGATTTTTTTTTTAAAAAGAACGTTTCAATATTATAGTATTAAATAGTGAATATTATACACACAATAGTTTACATAAATGCACATTTCAAGAGAACAGTATAATGAGTATATAGTGGCATTTTTTTTTTTTTTTACCTTTCAATTGGAAGTACACACAATCTGGAAACAGATCTCTTGAATATTCCTGTCTTTGTTTTAATATCAACTACCCGTATAATATTATCCTTCCCAGGATAGAGTTTAACTATGCGACCTAAGGGCCAATTAGAGACGGGAACATTGTCTTCTTTAATTAAGACCATATCACCAATTTTAATGTTGTCCTTTTTGAACATCCATTTGTGACGTTGCTGCAAGTTATTTAAATAATTTTTACTCCAATGTTTCCAAATTGTTTGAACTTTCTTAGTTAATAATTGCCACCTATTAAGACGATTATCATTTAATTCTATCATCAAAGATTCGGGAATAGCCGTAATGGGCCGACCAATTAAGAAATGACCAGGAGTCAAGACTTCTAGATCTTCTACTTCAGAGGAAAGTGGTGTAAGGGGTCGAGAATTGAGTAATCCTTCAATTTGAATTAAGATTGTTAGAAATTCCTCATAAGTGAGACAAGTATTACTTACAACTCGTTTAAAGTAGAATTTAAATGATTTAACACCAACTTCCCAAAGACCACTGTGATGAGGTGCTCTGGGGGGAATGTGGCTCCAGGTTATTTCTTCTTCAGATAGAAAGTTTTGAAATAAAGCGTCTTGTTGCTCCATTAAATTAAAAAAACGATTGATTTCATTTTTAGTTCCTACAAAAATTCGTAGCATTATCCGAAAGTATTTTTCTACACTTACCTCTCCTAGCCATAAATCGTTTTAAAGCTGCAATGAGAGCTTCAGAAGAGAGATCAGATACTAATTCGAGATGAATGGCTTTCGTAGAGAGACATATAATAATGCAAACATATATTTTAGTAGGAGGATCCCTCTTTCGTAACTTAGTTTTGATATAGAATGGCCCAGCAAAATCTATGCCAACAGAGTTAAATACAAAATTAGGATTAACTCTGTCCTCAGGTAAGTCTCCCATTTTTTGACTGCTTATTTTAGGATTAGCTTTGAAGCAAGTTACACAACTGTGCACAATCTTTCTGCATAGATTTCGCCCATTTAATGGCCAAAATTTCTGCCTAATATTATACAACAATGCTTGAGGCCCTGAATGAAATTGAATTTTATGGTAATACTGAATTATCATATCGGTAACCTTATGCTTGGCAGGCAATAGTATGGGATGTTTACTGTTATAGGGAAGAATTGAGTTCCTTAACCTACCACCTACCCTCAGGATTCCTTGTGAATCAAGAAAGGGAGAAAGACTCTTTAACCTAGAATTGGGAGTAACATTACCACACTGTTCAAGGCTGTGAATTTCATTGCCAAAGGTTCTTACCTGCACTTCTCTCAAAATATAAATTTCAGCGTTTTGCCGTTCTATTTTACTTGGAGCTCCACATTCCTTTGAGTTCTTTTTACATTTATTTATAAATCTGAAAATCAAACTTATGATACGTATTGATTTTTGAAAATTATTGGAAATACAAATTACATCATCAAATAAAGCAGAAGTTTTCACAGTTAAACACACTAAGTCCTTAGATTTGAATTCTGATAAATAATTTTTATCAGACTGGTTTAGTTCAGTCTCAGAGTTCAAGGAATTAAAAGAATCAGGTGCCTGAAACCAAAATTGGTTATTTGCAAGAAACTGGGCATCTATTCCTCTAGAAAGGAGATCTGCCGGATTATTTTTAGAAGTGATGTGAGACCAATGATACTCCTTAGCAAGCTCTTGTATCTGAGCTACTCTATTACTCACAAAGGTTTTTAAAAGATGAGGAGGAGTATCAATCCACGATAAGGCTATAGTGGAATCAGTCGAGAGAAGGACTTGATCTATTTTTAATTTCAGTGCATTAAGCACTTTTCTTGTGAGCTGGGCTAGCAGTAGCCAAGCTGCTAACTCCAATCTCGGTATGGTGACACTTTTAATGGGTGCCACTCTAGATTTACTGCAAAGAAGAAAGGTGTTATTATCAGATGAATCACACACTGATTGTAGGTATATCACTGCACCATATGCCTTTTCCGAGGCATCGGAAAACCCATATAGGATAATTTCCTTGGGATTTGGTCTAGGCACAAATCTTGGTATTTTTATGTTTTTCACATAGCTCAGACTTGAAATGAATGAAGACCACTCCTGAGCGATGTTTGAGGGCAGTTTCTGACTCCAGTCGATCTGAAGCAGCCACAGACGTTGAAGAAATATCTTGGCCTTGCTAATTACAGGACCAAGAAGTCCGAGAGGATCAAAGAGTCTAGCTATCTGAGACAGAACGTCTCTTTTGGTAAACTCAGTAGTGGAACTAGTAGAGATATCAAATAAGAAGGCATCTTCACAATTGTTCCACATCATTCCTAGAGTTTTCACTGTTGACTGTTTTTCGCAGTAGTTGAAGGGGTAGAGGTCCGATTCACTGCTCGCACTAGAACACCACTTATGTAGAGTCATTCCACCTCGAAGGAGTAGTTCTCCGAGTTCTTTCTTCAGTGCCATAAATTGGTTTATATCAGAAGCACCGGATAAGCAGTCATCCATGTAGAAATCCTCTAGTAGCACTTTTGATGCTATGGGAAAGTTTTCCCTCTCATCTTTAGCAAGTTGTTGAAGAGTCCTTGTTGCTAGGAAGGGAGCACTAGTAGTTCCGTACGTCACAGTCTTTAAGGCAAACACTTTGACATTCTCTTCAGGTCCTTCTTTCCATAATATTTTTAGATATTTTCTTTGCGAAGGGTTGATCTCAATTTGTCGGAACATTTTACTAATGTCCGCAGTAAATGCATACTGGTGTTTCCTAAATCTTGTAAGAATGGAAAATAAGTCGTCCTGTAGGACACCACCAGCGCACAATAGGTCATTTAAAGAATAACCAGTTGTGGTCTTAGCACTAGCATCAAAGACTACTCTAAGTTTAGTAGTGATGCTTGATGGAAGTAAGACACCTTGGTGAGGCAAGAAATAACCGTCATCATTACTGAGGTTACAGTTAGTTATTTCTTCCATGTGATTTAGATTCTTATATTCTCGTAAGAATTCCGAGTATAAGAATTTCATTGTTGGATCCCGATTTAGTCTTTTCCATAAGTTATTGAGCCTTTTTGAGGCAATTTGATAGGAATCACCCAGACTAATTTTTTCAATCTCAGGTTTAAAGGGCATTTGTACTACATATCTTCCCTCAGAATTTCGATAATGAGTTTTTTCATAGTGCTCATTACAATAATTTAGTTCCTCACTAATTGGGGAACTGTCACACGTCACATTTTCTATTTCCCAAAATGACCTTAATGTTTTATCTAAGGTGTCCATACCTCTGGACAGAAAACAATGACTAGTTGCATTATTAATTTGGGAATTAGGTTCTGTGCTACCAGCAACTATATATCCAAAACAAGTATCCTGAAGAATTAAACGACTATCATTTAGTCGAATTTTATCTGCTTTGATAAATTCGAAAAACAGTTCACAACCCAATAAGAGATCAACTTTTTGTGGTATATAGAAGGTTTCATCAGCAAGTTGAATATTTTCTGGAATTTTCAAATTGGAAACATCTAACCTGGTTGCAGGTGAAAAATCTGTTATCTTTGGTAATACCATTAATTCGATATCCCATTGATAATTTCCGTTTAAGTTGGACAAACTGGTTGTCACCTTTCTGCTAGCATTTTGAGTTGAACCACAAATTCCACTAACAGGCAAGAATAATTTTTCTTTTTTTAATCCCAAAAAATTTGCACAATCCGAACTTATAATATTGATTTCGCTAGCTGAATCTAGAATTGCTCTCACTGGTACAAATTTGTTTTCTTTATTGCGAATGAAGACTCGAGCAGTGCACAAAAGAATCGACTTACGGTTTAAAAGAGTCGAGCAACAAAAACTTGTAGCCGTCTGTTCTACTTGCGTAGTTGA